>JAECUM010038444.1:0-19833 GCA_016617855.1 Megalonaias nervosa
CCATTTTTATAAGTTTTTGGTATGACTCGGCCGGGGATCGAACCCACGACCTCCCGCATCCGAGGCGGACGCTCTAACCACTAGGCCACCGGAGCGGTGAAAATCTTGCAATTGTTCAAGAATTTTTTGATCAGCACACACACATACACACACTTATGTGTGTGTGTGTGTGTGTGTGTGTGTATCACAAAGTTCTTGAAAATCTTGCATTTGTTCAAGAACTTTGTGATCAACACACACACACACACACACACACACACACACACATAAGTGTGTGTATGTGTTTGTGGTGATCAAAAAATTCTTGAACAAATGCAAGATTTTCTCTTCAGAGGAGTCCAGCGTTGTAAAATTTCTCCCGTATATAATTAACGTTTATTGCCATTTTAAAATTAATGATATCACAGTCTTAGGTACGTCGTCTTTCTACATTGTATTTGCACACGTGGTGGCGAAATAGCCGATAAGTCGTTTTTATAACAGAGAGCGATTATAACATTTATGCAAATTAGGAAAATCCTTAATGCAAGAAAAGTTTACTCAGATGCTGTTTACGGACCTAAAACACATTGCAAAAGCTGGTATCAGTAGTTGATTGGACGAAACGTTTTTGCGATGGTATTTACATTGTTCAAGATGATATAGGAAATGATAGACAGTGGACCACTCTTTAGAAAGAAATAGTTGTTGTTGTTGTTGTTGTTATAGGGTTTAACGCCATTTTTTAGCACAAGATAGGCTATACATGGCGGCCAGTATTAATGGTGGAGGAAGAACCCTGGAAAACCCCGGGAAGAACCACCGACCCACGAGAAGCTACTGGCAGGCTTTCTCACGTACCCACGTTAGCCGTGCCTGGACTCGAACTCACGCAGACAGAGGTGAGATGGCAGTGATCCGTAACGATCAGCGCTTTAGACCACTCGGCCACTCGGGGCCCCCGAAAGAAATAGTAGATTCTATCGAAGTGTGTGTGTGAAAGACGGACGTGTTACTGTGTGAGATGTAACATACAATTTTGATATTGCATATGTGCGTGCAAAAGAATGCTAACCAAGGAATTAGGAATTCACAGGGTTTTAGACCGTTCGTTACCAGTATTGCTTGCTTAAGAACAAATAGGTTTAAGAGTAAAGATTTACAAGGTATTATTATACATTTACATGGTATTATAATATCTTTAATAAGATCATTTCATTCCACTAAATTTGGATACGCTACTTTAATCCAAGAAAAAGTGACATGCTGTGTCCGGAAGCAAGTTCGCCATTGTTTATTAAAGCAAATCTTTCCAAATCTACTGAATTGGTCATGCGCTTTATGTACTTCATCATATAAGGAATAATTCCACATTGAAAGAGCAACACCATGCCACAGTAATTATATATAATTTACTTGAGGCTATTGGCAAAAGTGTCCGGAACTACTGATTGGTTGCCTCAGTTTTCATCAGAATAACACCACCACCCCCGGGACACGTATGGAAGTTCGTAATGCAGACCTTACAAACACTTGGCGTTGAAACCCTACCATTTGTTCCAGATTTGCTCCTAGCGACATGTGACTTCGCTTAAATTGAAAACTTCGTCACAGAGAAACCATTTCGAACGCAGAAAAGAACTAAGTGATTCGAATGATGTCACGCGACAGGCTGCTGCACGTATTCAGGACGTTTGTCACAAGATGAGAGAAGTGCATTAAGTCGGAACAAGCATCCTTTGAGAAGGTTAGTAACTTTGTCGCGACAGCGTTTGTTATATTACTTTTTGATCAAGCCTCGTGCAGGTTTTGAATTGCTGCTGATGATTAGTCTTCAATTGAACGAAGAACTATTTCTACATGTATTCTTTCTTCCGAATGTTTCATATTAATAACTAAATAAAACCCAATGCTTCTTCGACTATCAGAGGCATAACAGTAGTCTCTATAGGTATATCATTTCAAAGGAAGTCACTTTAACGAATACGGTAAATGCAATTCATATTTTCTTTTTAATACTGTGATCAAAGAGTGTTTTCATGAAACATGATCAAAAGATAATGTTTGTTTATCCGTTTGACTGTTTGTTCTTAGCTGACAAATAATCCAACATCTCAGTCATAAAAAACTGAGTGAACTTTGAATGTGTGATTTTACCTGCTCTCTGTCGTTGTTAAAATTAAATTACACGTTGTTCATCTTTATGCGTCTTCGCAGCGAACTTATGTCTAAATAATAAGAAGCCTACTAGATAAATATCTGGGAAGTCACTGAGAGCATACGTGTCACTAAGTTCTTCAAAGCTTGCAACAAAACAGATAATCACTTTGTATTGAAATAATCGCTATTGAACAAGGATGATCATGCATTTCTCAAAAGTAAACATGCCCATTCTTATTAAAGCGACCTCCCAATAAATTACCTTTGTGTTTTTGTACAGTCTCAAGTTGTATAATGCGAGTTTACTTTTTTCACAAAGCACTGAATATCTTTGAACAAAGAAAGAGAATTCACATCTTCCACTTTAGAGTATTTGCAGTCACTTTTGAGATTCCATTGCTTCATTTTTTGCATAGTTTACGTGCGTCATTGATTTACAGTTTAAACAGCATGAAACGAAGCTTCCAAAAGATAAATATTTGTAAAGACATACAGTCAAGTAAAGCCTCATTATATATTTAAGTATTAACTACATATCACAATGACGTTACACCCCCTTCTTTATATGGAGACAACTTGTGCACTCAAAATGTAAACTATCTTTGTTCGGTAACGTTTCATCTTTGCCTTGCTGACGCAAGACTGGACAAAGTGAATGTGAAGTGTTTTAAGCCTCGTGTTTTATTTTGGTATGCTTTTGCTTTATCCGTTCAGTGTCAATAATGAAGACAAGTATCATAACTTTGACTCAAGAATAAAGAACGCTATTCTTCACCGAGGAGAGAAAAAAGAATACGTTATTGACATTGAGCATTTGCTTAACAAAGAGGTTGATTTTCTTACATCAAGTCAAACGCTGTCTGTTGTAGACGGAGTTTGAAAAGGAAACATTGTATTACAGCAGACATGGAGTTTAACTTCTATTTCCCTCTGTGACTATTTCAGTAACATGCCTAGTCTCAAAATAGCATACTGTAATAACATGGTTGGAGGGTTAACAATACAGTGTAGTGAGTGCGAGTACACAATATAATCTGTAGGAAAATAACTGGCATATTTTAATATTTTTTGCTACAGTTCCTTAAACGGTTAATAATAGATTCCACACAAATTTAAAATAAATCATTTCAAAAGGTCGCGAGGTTTAACTTTTAGTAAGTAATTCAAATAAAAATCTTATCTTCAGATGAATAAAGGCTGTTTTATTTGTGGGGATTTCTTTCTTTAAGTTTAGAACCTTTAAATTCAAACTGTTGATTGCATGAATCGTCCGAGATTACCTGTCTTATAATAATTCACTACAAATACGAAACTCTGAATACTGCATATAAAATCAAGTAAATTTTTTTATGAAACTTCACGGAAGATTAATATAACCTATGTTGGGGTTTGGACCGAGACAAGGAAATCCCAGTCAAGGGGTTATATTATTTGTCTCCCCACGAGGCTATGCCGAGTGGGAAGACAAATAATGTAACCTCGCGAATGGGATTTCCTTGTCTTGGGGCAAACACTGACATAGATTATTTTTCTCACAATTGTTTCCAGGTAAATTATTCTATCTCTGCACCCTTGCAATTTCGTTAGCAGATTCAAAACACAGAATTCATCAGGTACCATTATTGCTTCTCACTTTATATAAAGGTCATCGGGTTTTGTACTCTTTTAGGAAAATACGAATAATTATCTAAGTAGAATCTAAGTGCAATGAGCTTCTCGAGCCACGTGCTTTTGTTTTTCCAAATACATGTCCTGTGCATTAAGACGAATATGTTAATGAGGGCAATGGGGTGACCTGCCGACCCTAAGTTACACTCATGAGATAATAAAGTTCTACGCATGAGATAACAAAAACACAAAATCATTTGATATTATTAGTGTATTATCACATTTAATTGATGGATGTTACATGAAACTGACAATAAATAATTAATATCTTTTATACGGTTAAGTTTTGCCTTTCTAATATGGAAAATGTTCTATAGTAGGCAACGGTACGATATTGTGCAGTGCAATATGCCTACAGGGTACAGTTCGAACGATGTGTGTTGTGAAATCGATAGTTCATGACTTTCTTGGAAATTTATATTTTCTGTCCTGGAAATATGACAAGCGTTGCAATCACTAGTGCAATGATATGCTACATGTAAATCTTTTTGTGGAATAGCACGTGGACTGATGAATGTACCAATCTGGTTGGTAAATACATAGTGGATCTCGCAAAAATAATGGCTTGCAAAAGCTGTCCATTATTCAACGAGTTCCATAAATTTAATATTAAATCAATACCCATTTAAGATTCTTTTTACCACATAGTTTTTATTTCAGTGGATGTTATTCAGATAGAAAGAAGAACAAATAATTTCGTTCATTCTGACAGACGGTGCACCTTTCATTTGTTGTGCATAAAAAACAGTCCCAAACAATGTTGAACTAGTAAAAGTAGATTGTACTTTTATTTTACAAACTATAAATCAGACAACAAGCGTCCATCCGAATAAACAAAACACTTTATAACTTCAAGAATCGTTTATCAAAACAGAATGATGAATGAGTGTGATGTTACATTGTTGATACGGTACACAGCAGGCTTAGAGTACACGTTTACTCTAAAATATCACTTTCGCAACTAAACATTACATTGTTGCGATTTTCATTTGGAATAGGATTACTGGATGAAGAAATTCTCATATTTACTGTAATGTATTTGTGGCCGGATATTTGCAGTATTTGATTTAGAACAGTAGACTGTACAGAAGATGTAAACAACTTTATTTTTGAATCGGATTTGCATCACATATTTACTGCGTAAATATGCTGTGATCGGATAAAGTTCTGTCACTTGGGAGACCGGTTTATGTTCACATTCTGAACAGAGGTGAGTTTATTTAATTCTGTAAGTTAACATTTAAACCAGGCTTGTATATAGGGTCGATTATATGTTACAGATATACCGCCCCCAGTGCCGGATTACCAAATAGGCAGAGTAGGCAGCGGCCTAGGGGCCCCGCGACAACGGATCAATAATATTGAATTGATTTGATCTTGACGTATTAGGAGATAATTTGCGAGGGGGGCCTCGAGATTTCGACTGCCTAGGGGCCTCCACAGGGTTTAATCCGGCACTGACCGCCCCCTCCTCCCCCACCCCACACACCCGTTATCAAGTGAGCAATACCCTTAGTTTTACTTCTTGTTGTTGTTCTTGTATTGGAGTTTTACGCCATTTTTCTTATGATGATATTGTTATACATGACATAACAAACACCTGTGCGAGTAAATTGTCCATATTTAGACAGCCGAGTTGGTTTTTCCTCAATTTCCTTTCACGAGTCGAGTTAAAAAGATGGCCGCAAAAATGTTCATTGAAAACAAAAAATTCCAGAAATCGTGGTTAAAAAACATTTTCCCACGATCAGTGAAGAGAAATACTGCACAATAATTTCATGGGCTTATTTGGACCAATCAGAATCACATAAAGTGATATGTTCACATGCTATAATATCCAAAATATGAAACTGCGCACACTGTAGGCAAAATTACCGACTATGTGATAAAGAAGTTTGCATTTGCAATCGCATTATTATATGTGATTGAGCTGGGGCGGATTGTGGGTGTTCGACAAAGAAGAAACCAGTTTGACATAAAACATTTCTGGTGTGTGTGTGTGTGTGTGTGTGTGTGTGTGTGTGTGTGATAATGTTTTGTATGGTGTTATCAAAGTTGGAGAGACCTTAAGTTGCTTTATTAGTACGTACAATCGTGATGAAGAGTGCACCAAAGTCATGTGAACTAGATCCGATTCCGACATCACTGCTGCTTGAGTGCTTAGATCCAATATTGCCTTCACTAATTGATGTTATTAATACCTCTCTCTCATCCGGGGAATTCCCATCATTTTTCAAAACTGCCTCTGTAAAGCCTCTGCTAAAGAAACCAACACTCGACCATGACGATTTAAAGAACTACCGCCCAGTTTCTAATCTCCCATTCATGTCAAAAATCTTAGAAAATGTTGTTCTATCCCAACTTGTATCTCATCTGAATTCAAACAGTCTTTTTAGCAATGTACAGTCTGCATATCGCCCTTGCCGCAGTACTGAAACTACTCTTCTGAAAGTAGTCAATGACCTTCTCTCTGCTTTGGTTAGCGGCAAGAGTACAGTCCTCACTGTCCTTGACTTGTCTGCAGCATTTGACACAATAGACCATGATATATTACTTCACCGTCTCCAGCATGTATTTGGCATTCACGATACAGCCTTACTATGGTTCAAGTCCTACTTCATCAACAGGACACAAATTGTGTCCGCAAATGGAAAACACTCCAGCCCAGTTGATCTCTGTTGTGGTGTTCCACAGGGGTTTGTTCTTGGACCTGTTCTCTTCATTCTGTACACTCAGCCACTCTCAAGTGTCATAGATCATTATCCATTGTCTTACCAATTGTATGCTGATGACACCCAAATATACAAATCTAGCCACCCAACTGAAGCTGAAGCTACCATCCATGGCGTAGAGAGGTGCATTTCCGATGTGAAATCATGGATGACATGTAACAAGCTGCAGATGAATGATGATAAAACTGAAGCCATTCTGATTACAACACAAAGACTTTCTCATTCACATCCTTTACCTCAGGCAATAAATATCAGCAACACCAACATTAAATTCACAAAGTCAGTACGAAACCTCGGTGTTACTCTTGACAGTACTCTCTCATTGCACCAACATGTCATGAACATATGCAAGGCTGCATATCTTGAGCTGAGACGCATCATCTCCATTCGCAAGTATCTTTCAGTTGATGCCACTAAAACACTTGTGTTTTCCTTAGTACTTTCAAGACTGGACTATTGTAACTCAATTCTGTCTGGTTCGTCTCAATATCTACTCAAGAAGCTTCAAAAAGTTCAAAACACAGCTTCTCGGATCATCCTTAGAGTACCACGAACAGAGCACGCCTCCCCCTGCTCTGTACCCTACAATGGCTATCCATTCGATCCAGAATTAAACACAAAATTTGTTCTCTGTGCTACGTTTCACTGACAGGCTTCAGTCCAACATACCTATCTGACCTCACCCATGTGTACACACCAGCAAGATACTTACGCTCCTCTTCTGACACTCGTATTCTCATTATTCCCACTATGAAAGTGAAATCATATGGACAACGTTCTTTTGCATACCAGGGCCCAACAACGTGGAACGAATTGCCCACTGAACTTAGACACAAAGACACAGTGATCTCATTTATGAGCGCTCTTAAAACTCACCTATTTCAACTGCAAGAACAGACTTAAAGACCTAATAATGTTTCCTTACCTTAAATATTTACAGCATGCTTTCTGTTTTCTAATTTCGTAGTGTTTGTTTTTATTTTTGTAATCATATCATTATATATGTTTTTTAAGTGTTGTCAAATGTTGTAAAGCGTTTAGAGCTTCTAAAGATTAGGCGCTACACAAAGTCCTCATTATTATTATTATTATTATTATTATTATTATTGTCGGCTTTGCAGTAGCACTTGAGAGAGTTTGGTTTTGTGTGGCCAGTGATGTGTATTGCCTGTGTGTCTGGAGTATTCAATAGTTCGTAGGGGGGGGGGGGGAGCGTGTGTGGGTGTGTGTGATAATATTTTGTATGGTGTTATCAATGTTGGAGAGATCTTAAGTTGCTTTATGAGTATATTTCTTTGTGTTATGTCTGTTGTTGTTGGGTTTAATAACATCTCCGTCAGGCATAGCAGAAGACATCAAGGGTTTCATTTTAAAATTAGTTCCTAGCGCGTGGACACCGTGACTGAGACGACAGGTCTGAGATAACCAAACTGAGATAGAAAAAGTAAGGTTAGCAAAACACACACATTTCTCTGTCGCATGGGTGAGAAACAAACATTATCATATTGAAACTCAACAAAATCATGATATCTGATGTGTCGTCGATTTACGTCACCCAGTCGGATCTGAGAAGTTTGAATTGACTACGAGTTTCAAGATGAAAATTGTTGCCCATCTAGGGACCTTTTTAATTTTTGTTCTCTTTGTAAACTTCTTCCCATATGGATGTTGCTTGGGCTAGTCTTGCAGTAACATGCTTTAGGCATTTATCTTCAATAGCCAGCATTTGCTCTGCTCCTGCTTTGTACGTCAAATCAAAATTAGACATCTTTTTTCCTCAGTAGATGAACGCATTCTGGTGGCAACAATTGTAATGTTTTATTTCCTGAACAGAGGTGCTGCCTGTACGCGTAAAATTAGTTTTAAAGAAAGAAACAAGGAAAAAAGAAAGGAAGAAAAAAAGAGTACAACTAGAAAATGAGCCAATAAATATTTAATAGAACTTTGATTTGGCGATGACTGCATTATTCTTTTCTCATTTTCTTCAATCACACACATTGTCTGTTTCAAATTCCCAGTGATAAATACGTGCATAAACAACAAGATAAGATATAGGGAACAATTATAGGAGCGACTTATTTTCAGTATGAGAACAATGGATTAGGCCCCTCTAAAAAAAATCGCATTGGGTCATCCAAACTTTGCAAGACCCTCTAGTGAATATTTGAAATTTATTTATGTTTGAGGCTTTGAAAACTCGCAATACATTTCAAAGTTCACGAATCTTTTAAAATTAAGTTTTAGCCCTGTTATATATGTGTGTGTGTGTGTGTGTGTGTGTGTGTGTGTGTGTGTGTGTGTGATTTGGATTTTTAACGTAGCTTTAACAATTTTAAGTCATATTGCTACGATGTCTGCAGTGTGCATTTTATATTATGTCTAGCACTGGGGCATCATGCCGCAGACACGTAACATGATGTCCCACCCAGCAACATTATCCTGGCACCAGGTCGGGGGCCCCGAGTGGCCGAGTGGTCTAAAGCGCTCTCCGTTACGGATCACTGCCATCTCACCTCTGTCTGCGTGGGTTCGAGTCTAAGATTCGGCGAATGTGGATATGTGAGAAAGCTTGCCAGTAGCTTCTCGTGGGTCGATGGATTTCCCGGTTTCTTCCTCCACCATTAATACTGGCCGCCATGTATAGCATATCGTGTGCTGAAAAATGGCGTTAAGCCCCACAACAACAACAACAACGACGACGACACCAGGTCGACCAGTCCTAACACTAACCTCTTAATGCTGAGCGCCTAGCGAGGTAGCTGTAAGTACCATTTTTACAAGTCTTTGGTATGACTCGGCCGGGGTTCTAACCCGCGACCTCCCGCATCCGAGGCGGACGCTCTAACCACTAGGCCACCGAAGCAGTTAGCCCTGTCGTAGTATACACTCTAAATTCAAAGATGTCCTAAAAGGATACCAAAACGGTTTAAACTGGTAAATATTTCCAGAAGCAAACTGCAAACTTGAAGCTCATAACTAATTGTGGATCTAAACACATTATTTTGTGTACATTTTAAACTTTATTTACACCTTAAAGTGAGTCGAGTTTATGATTTGGACTTACCATGGTCCACGCTACTGTGTGCTTTTCTGTCTGTCTGTCTGTATCTCTCTCTCCTTTATTTTATCGGCGTTTATACATTGATAGAATATATAAGTTTGTTTTCAAGAAAACAGATGTTGAATTTTCGTAAGGTGTGCTAATTATAGGCATTGTTCCGAGTATAGTTCTCTCTCTCTCTCTCTCTCTCTCTGTAAAATAAATATAAAAATACATGAAAATCAATATTGAGTCCTCATGCTATTATCACACGCTCGTAAGTTTGTCTCGTCTATAAAATAAGCCACAGCTAAAGAATGATTTAAAGTTATGTAAATGAAAAGGGGGGGGGGGGCGGGGTGGCTGGGACGGGATAGATTTAAGTATGAATCTATAATAATTTGAAATAATGTGTGCATGATTATTTTCGCAACATCATTGTAATTGTACATGTTATCAAATTCAGTCATACGGGTAATATTTCCATAGTATTGCAGTATAAACGAAAGGTTGAAATACAGACATGAAATTTAACACCTTGGAGGTGTATTACTCCTTAAATAATCACGTCTCACTTTAGACCAAATTGTGTGCTGAGTGTTACAAGTACGTCAACTACAAACATTACACGGATATATTATAATGTTTCTATGTAATTCATCATTATTTAAGAGTAAAAAGATAATAATAATAATAATAATAATAATAATAATAATACATTTATTGAAGGTAGCTCAATTAGTACCAAACTATTATACCAATTTAGCACGAACTAAAATGAAATAGAATACTTGACTGTTTTTCACACGTAATTGAAGCATGTATTTTTACTCCACCTCGCGAGAAAATGTTATTGTTTTGCGTTAAAATGCAATCGTAGACTATTTCCTCACATTGATAAAAAGAAACCGTTTGTATAATGTCCCCAAGTAATATATGCATAAGATCTAAATTACATACCAGTCGATGTATACAAATATATAGTAAGTTCGTATGTCTTGCGATGTTCACATGGGAACACTCACACTTTGTTTGGTTTAGTGTTTTATGGCATAAAAATACAACCAGGTTATCATGTGACAAGGCATTTGAAGTAAACTGCCTTGTATAAGACGCACCACAGTAAGTGACAGGCTGATTACAACAAATAGCATGCATTTATCTAAAGCAACTGTACATAGGCTGTATATTATGGTCAGCATTTATAGTACATGTCTTAGAGACCACTTCCTGTTTCTCAGAATATGTGAAGTTTTGGACATAACGGGTAAAACTGGATCCTAATGGCACATAGATAAATAGGAACCTCCCCATTAACATAAACCAAAAAGTAAAATGAAATAAAATAAAATAAAATTAAATTAAATTAAAAAGCAACAAAATAACAACTTCTTCGCATAGACCTGTAGTGAATTTCTAGTTGCTTGTGAACATTAAAATGGCCAACATGAATCCTATCTGTTTCAGTCGACATTGTACAAAATGTTGAACCACATTGTCATGGACCGATTCTACACGGTATTACTAGTATTTTTCCTTGTTGATTCTGAACCACGCCAACTATGTTTCTTTTAGTAAAGGTTCATTCTGAGATTCCCAACGATGCGTCAGCGATGAAATCTCTTATTTTAAGATGATTCTGATTTTGTAAGAATAGCAAGTCTCTCATTAAACTAAACCGTACCACCATGTTATGCGAACGGAAGATATTGCTAATGACATTGTGTCATATCCAGATTTAGTCTAGGCATTTCGCCATACACTGACACTAAATCACATACCTGAGTACAGATATTGAACCGGGCTGACGTGTACTGTCCTTAACGTTTGTCTAAAGGAACCTGCATTTGATCAAGATCAGTGTGAAATAGACTTCACAGGCGCATGTGGCATCAGCCAATCACATTTCGGAGGCGCATGTGGCATCAGCCAATCACATTTCAGAGGCGCATGTGGCATCAGCCAATCATATTTTGCCTCCCAGCGACTCATTATGATCGCTCACTGATTCAGTCACATGTTAACTGTGGATCATTACGTAATCAAATTATGAAAGTGAGATGCTTGTGTGGTTGGACAAGAGCTTATGCAACAGAGAGGACACAAATCGCTTGCATCAAAAATAAAAAATGGCATATGTACCATCTGAAATCGCTATAACCCGGAGATGTTTTTATCGATTTTTCATGAATGTTTTTACCATTTACTTTCTCACTATATTTAATCACTAGATTTGTTTCTTAAAAAGGAAATAGCTCAGTCAATTCAATGAATAAACATGCTAATGAGCAGACAAATGATTTTTTGCTTTGTTTTGTTGTGTTGTGCTGTGTTTTTTGTTTTGTTTTTCAATTTTTGTATTGTCGTTCTTGGATTGTTCATCAGCAGTTCTTGGGGTGTTCATTATTGTTCTTCTGGAAGGTTCAGTAGACCAGTTTTCAAAATACGCGCTACGCGTGCACAGTACGACAAGTAGTCCATTTGAATACGACGAAATTTCCGAATAAACAAAGCGTGGTGATTTGTTGTTTTTCGTTTATTTTTATTTCTTTTTGTGGTATATTTCCTTCTTGGAATTCATATTGCCATCTGGGATGCGCAGTGAGAGACCTGTGAACTGTATTGTATCATATTACCGAGTTTGAATGAAAAAAAGGATAAAATATAGACTTATGCTGATAACAATAAATCGTTCTCATTTTTATTGTCGATGGTATTCAAAAAGACTAGTCCTTATAACCAAGAGGCAATTGCCAAGTATATCAGTAAATATCGAACACAGAAGCCGGAGAATGGCATTGCACTTTGTCCCCTTTATTAGCTGAATTATTTTTTTACTTTGTTTTACCTGTTATTTTGTCGGATCATATAATCTTTGCATCTCTGGCTCAAAATCACGTGTATCAGTACAAGGAATGGCGTTAGTGTAAAATCCCAAACTCCTGATTTTAAATTATACATGGCGGATACACATCAAAGAAAAGAAAAGATATATCATAAATCAAAATTGTCGTTATAAAATATGAAGCCCAGTTACAAGACGTCTTCATAAATGAATCCGTAATCTAACTCGACTTTTTAAAATGTATATATCCCATATTTCCGGACAAAATAATGTATTATTACTGTAGATCAGAATTTTAGGACTTTAATATTATCAACTCTTCGTACTTAATTGATTCAAAGACTATATTTGTAATTTGAAATTTAAATTCAATTTTGTGCTCAGGCAAACTTTGCAAAAACTAAGACTGCCTTGCGAGTCAAAATACATTTATTTTGATCTTCAAATCAAATTTTTATTAATCCAATTCAGAATATTTGAGTTTGATAACGTCGTTGAAATTTGACAGCAATGAAGATGAGTGTACACTGATAAAATTATATTTCTCCATCAATAATAGACCCGTCGTTCAAAATGTTAAGTGTGAGCACAGCGTCCTCCTTCAACGTTGTATCATTTACAAGCAGTCCTTGATTTCAAAAAGTTTCTTCCCTGATACTTAAAACTAGCGAACAAGCGAACAGTCAACTCCTGGAAACAGTCATTGTGTCGAAGCAAAAGCAGGCGATTGACATTCATTCACCAAGTGTTTCAACGTTATAGTTCACATTCTGAAAACCCAAAACTGTGCGAACCCATGGTGAATTGATCAGTATTGCCTGTCAGTGCTTCGATATTTTTAACTGTCAGGATTTATTGTTCGCACCGTTTCTACTTTCGTTATATTCTAAACACCGAGATAAAATAATCTGCGAGATTAGATAACAGCATGAAATAGTTTTCCTTTTTAACTTTAACGCAAGAATGTATTGCTGAATATGTTGGCTTTGGTGGAGTGATTTCTAAAAATTGGGTTTTGAGTTAAAATCTTTGTTGTAATGAATTCCAGTCACCAAACTTGACAATACTCTAATCCTAATGGAAATATTCAGACTGGTAAGAAGGTTGTATCTTGTACATTTCGAGATATATTTCTAAGTCAGGAGTAACGCTTATTGCTCGAAATGTCGAGTAAAATTATATGACTTTGGGGCTGAGCTCTCGTTCACGGAACAAAAACACAAAGCGTCGTTTTGTAACTAAACCTGCGTTGAAAATTGTGAGACACCAGTGTGTTAAATTGACATCACTTACCCTAAAAACAATGAAAAAAAAACTGATGACTGTGTCTATAGTTTGTTCATGACGTGTATGGTTTATGTACACAACATAATTCATATAGAAAACCATGGGTTCGTCTACACAACACTGTTCAATATACGTACAACTGCTAGTTCGTTTTACAATGTTTAGCATACGTCTCTGTGTATCTTTCCATGTAATATGTACCAAAAAAAAAATTCAGGCCTTCAAAGAAGAAGTCATTAAAAAGGTCATCTAAGGATATTGATAGCAGTATATAATACTTGAATATGTTTTTACTTTTGCTGCTGGTCCACTTTATGAAATTCGTTTGGTTATGCTTCTGTAAGACGTAACTTAGTATGCACCCTTATCGTATATAACAAATTAACGGAACCACTAAATTAAAAAGCGTAGACCCCAATTCGCTTTTACATGATCATAACCGTTCTATGCTTGCCGTCGTGCTGTACTGTTTTCCCCTGCAAGTCGAGGCTACATACCTGATAAACCATGGCCAAAACAACAGAATTAGTGGTTAAATGAAACCCCATTGTATTTGCTTGATTCTTTCCTGTCCTATGGTTAATATTATAAATCCAATCGTGATAGACATGTAAACAAAATGTTATATTAGGTCTAATACGAATGATCGTATATTCATCGCTGTTAATGTTTGTTTACGTTGTAATTTGTTCCGTACAGCTGCTTTGGGCGTCTTAGTATGACTTCAGCATTTTTGAAAGTATGTGAAACGATATACTACTGTAGAATGGGGGAGTTAAGATAATTTCAACAGTTTCAAACAGCCTCGTGCAACTTAATTTTTACTATAAATTCTTAAATGATGCCTAACATCCAGTAAACGTCATGACGCCAAGAGCCAAATTTGACATTTATGAATAAAAGACCTGTCAATTTGCCCGATCTGGCAGGTAGTCGCTGACCCCCCCCCCCAAGCACATTACATTGCGAAAATTGATAAAACATAAATGAAATCCGATCAGATATATCTGCATATACAATTTCATCTGTGCATGCCCAGCCATTTTGGTGCAAATCTGATAAAAAAAAGTTCGCCCCGAAATCTAAGTCCAAACACAAAGAAAAGTTAATAAAAATTGCAGAAAACATTGAAACAGTGTGTCAAAGAAAGCCACACTTGTGTTACTGTAATGGTCTACTGTATTCCTGTGTGTAAAAGAAACCCACATTTTGTGTTACTGTAATGGTCTATTGTATTCGTGTGTGTAAAAGAAAGCCACACTTGCGTTACTGTAATGGTCTATTGTATTCCTGTGTGTTCTGAATTGGATGAGATGGTATTAATTGACTTCGATTGTTATGCTGTCATTATCGGAGTTAGTTATTAATTTATTTTTCGGGTTCAATAATATCCTAAGGTATGGAGTGAAAATTTCGTTTCTAATGGATTTGAATCTGAACCGCGGATAGGATTTGTGGGTGTCACAATCCATCAGCGGTATTATAAATAATACTGCAGAACATGTGCATTAACAAATTTCGAGCCCCCAGTCAGCAAAGCTGACACCTTAAATACATATCATAATTCAGGATTCAATAGAGAAAAATTTCATAAATATGTAAAGAATTATATTAACAAATATATTTAACATAAATCTTCAGTTTCTGCTCAGATACAATCGACTTGGTGAATCCAATTACCATTTAACAGATTAATTAATCATTCAGAATTTTACGATCTACATTTGAGAGTCGCCATTCTTTGTGTTGTCTCTTCTACTAAAATACTTCAGTCGTTCTCCTCCTTCATTTTGTCCTTCCTTCATTCATTCATTCTTTAGTTTTCACCTCTTTCTCCTTTGTTCCTCCTTCCGTCTACTTCTTCCTATTTCCTCCATTCCTTCTTCATTCTTTCTTTCGCTTCCACTCTGACTACTTTATCATGGCTTCCTCCTTCCTTCTAATTCTTCTTATTTCCTTTCCTTCCTCCTTCCTTTCTTCTTTCTTTCGTTTCCACTCTTCCCCCTTTCTCGTCGCTTTCTCCTTCGTTCTACTTCTTCCTTTCCTTCCTTCCACTCTTGACTTCTCCTTTTCTCCTTCTTCTACTTTTGTTCTGCCTCGTGTGTGCGCCCTGGAAGCCTGTGAAGAAATACAATAAGAGACAAAATTTCTTCCCTCCTCACGCTATCTTTCGGGAATCCATCACTCTCTCACAGACCTTCTGTTCGGTTAATGAGCGACCAACCTTATAAGCTCGTATGTACAACCACAAATCTTCGTTTACGTAACTCGTACATGCATTGCTCTACTACGTACGGACCGCTCCGGTGACCTAGTGGTTAGAGCGTCCGCCTCGGATGCGGGAGGTCGTGGGTTCTAACCCCGGCCGAGTCATACCAAAGACTTTAAAAAATGGTACTAACAGCTGCCTCGCTTGGCGCTCAGCATTAAGAGGTTAGTGTTAGGACTGGTCGGCCTGGTGTCAGGATAATGTGACTGGGTGGGACATCATGCTACATGTCTGCGGCATGATGCCCCAGTGCTAGACATCACTATAAACTGTCACACTGCAGACATCGTAGCGATATGACTGAAAAATTGTTAAAGCTACGTTAAAAATCTAAATCACACACACACACACACACACACACACACACACTCTACTACGTACGAATAATATTATTTCTATGAATATGGTTACAACACGCATACACCATATCAATATTGATGTATCCCTGCAAAGTAACATACAACATAGTTAATGAAGTAATCATTTATACCGCATGCGTCTTAATAATTAAGAAGTATATACCTAAACTCAGAGTCTACCTTCGCATAACCCTCAGGGTCTAACTTCACATAAACATCGATCTACCCTTATTACATTCTAATAAATGCAAATGCACGTCATAACACAAACATTCTAATAAACACAAATACACGTCATAACTCAATCAAACATAATTGCAGTATTAGAAGGTAACGCAAACTAATTACTCAAATCACGCACAAAATTCAGCCAGTGTCGTCTTACCTTTCGAAGCTTACAAATCCAATTCCATTTCCCTTTACAAGATGAGTCGCAACTACTCTCGGTGTGGCCTTTCTTTTGAATGAGCTTAACTACACAGCTTCCCTTTCCTAGGCCACTGTGATCTGATTCAGAATTACACATCTGCACACTTCCAGAATTCTCAGCACACTAAAATCTTGTTGAAGTTTTCCTGTACAAATAAATTATGCCTGTCTCCGCTTAAATTTTAGACCACACCCTTTAGTCGATTATATTTTATTGGTTCGCCCTCATGGTTTGAATTTATCTCAGTGTCAACCGTCCCACTCTTGGCGGCTTTAACACGGGGTGTGTAGGTGATGGTGGTGGTGGTGGTGAAGAAGGTCTAAGAAGCCGCCTATATTCGCGGCAATAGTCAAAGGTAATCAAGGGATTATGTTCCTTTGAAGTAATCTTAGTGGCTCCGGATTGCGTCCAAGTAGAACATCCCATTCACGGGTATTTGCAAATAAAAAATTCTACCACTAACAGAGTTCGTTGCAGTTGATCAGTTCTCCAGTAGGCGCCTGTGAATTACAAATTATGAAGACGGTGGGCCCCCTGACGGTTGTGGGCCCCCGGAGTTTTGTCCTAGTTGTCCCATACTGTTTGGGGCCCTGGCTTGTATACCATTCGTTTCAGGGTCTGAAAATTTTTTGATATTGTTTTAACAATGAGGAACCAAACAGAGAAACATTTTTAATAAGAAAGACATCAACAAGAACAACAATAATAATAATAATAATAATAATAATAACAATAACAGAGGCATTGATAGTATATTGGTAATACGTACTTATTGTACACAATCGCTATGGGTTACATTTCCGGTTAAGGATGTTGCATGTATCAGAGGACGTTGCTTCATAGATTTCCTCCAATCCAAAACTGAGATTAAGATCCAATAACAATTAATATTTATTGTATTGCAAACTTGTTTTCATTGATATATTCTTTAGGATCTCCTGAATTGTTTGTAGAAGTTCGCCCCATGTTTATGTGTTCCAAAATAAAATACCTCCCATAAAAGTAACAATTTGGAACATTAAACAAAACAGAGAATTTGAGGGGTCAATTTTGGTGAATGGGGTGTGCATCCTGAGACTACACATACAAAGAATGTAAAAACTGCGTCGTCTAGATCCAATATACACAATGTCTAATTGTAATATTTGCCCAGGAATACTGAACAAAATAAAAACGGGTGAGGGCTTAAACTTGTATGTATTTGGGTGTACACAGGGACGTAATTCCAAACTTGTGTGTATTTGGGTGTACACAGGGACGTAATTCCAAACTTGTATGTATTTGGGTGTACACAGGGACGTAATTACAAAGTTATATGTATTTGGGTGTTCACAGGGACGTAATTCCAAAGTTATATGTATGTATTTGGGTGTACACAGGGACGTAATTCCAAAGTTATATGTATGTATTTGGGTGTACACAGGGACGTAATTCCAAAGTTATAGTAATGTATTTGGGTGTACACAGGGACGTAATTCCAAAGTTATATGTATGTATTTGGGTGTACACAGGGACGTAATTCCAAAGTTATAGTAATGTACAGAAGACACACTAGCGAAAGTAAAAAAAAAAAGCCTCCGTTTTGAGTTGAACCGTAAACAACGTGACAGTGTTAGCGATCCCTGGCGACAATCGGGTTGGATATTATAAGCAAATGAACGAAATGACTAAGTTTTGTGTATTTTTTTAAATATCATTTAGGGTTTTCATTTTATAAATCGGTAGGGAGGGGTAACAACTGTCGGGAGGATGCGAGTGGGACATAATCACAAAGTGTAGAAGTAATTCTGAAACCTACAACGTATTTATCTTAAGTAATTGACTTGTCGGTCATATACTTGACTGTTCCATTGATTACAACCATTCCTGAAAGTATAAAATTTAAGAGACCGAGCATTTAATTTTGGCAGGGGGAAGGGATAAGGAATGGGGGGGGGCTTTTGTTCGAGCAGAGATATGTTTGCTTCGATAGCCTCTAGACCTTTTCAGTTGATATAATGGCCATAATTAATTATTTTCACGAGCATTTAGTCACATGTCTGGAGCGTACTTACGCTTAATGCGAATATATACCGCTCGTTGTTTATGCATCGGCTCCATTATGATTAAAGTAGTGGGAATGCTTGACCGTGCGCTTTTCCTGACGGTTTCAAAAGAATTGCCATTTATCATGTTTTATTTTAAACGGTGGTTAACCTAATTCCCGAGTTTCAAAGTATCAGCTTCCAGCTTAAGGTGTCAGTTTCCACTCACAGGTGTATGTATAGTCTGCCGTATTAGTGTAATAGGATGTACGACTTCTACCGAACTTGACATCCTGTTGTTTTTTTTTTTGTTTTTTTTTTTTTCCTTTCCATTCTTACATAAGTTCCTGTTAATATGATATTTGACTGTGATAACGAAACATCAGTTTTACAAATGTAGACATTTGAAGAAAAAAAACTGTCATTCCAGGTACAACTATTCAGGTGTTAGCAATATAAATCTAATGGGCCAAGGTAAAAGGTTATATATTGTATATTTGGTAAGGGACCATAAAGGGAAATCACTATTAACGTCCCAATTGGGCAATTAATTTGTTTGCTAAATAATGGAAACAAAATATTCGATGAGCTAAAAGCAAAGAAGGGTCTGCATATGTAATCATAAATTTCACATATTAAGAATCTGTGGTAGAGATGTATGCTTTATTCACTTGCATATTTAGCATGTGCGAAGAATTTGTTCCTTTAGATCACGGGTTTTGGTTTAAAATTTGGTTATATTACTTTCTTGTAACCCGTATTGCATAGGCCTCTGAAACAGTGTTCTTCTAATCATTGAATCTGTTTGGAGACAATTTATAAATACCCCCATCCATTGTAATGGTGTTCCCTTCTGGCTGCATGTGTTGGACATTGCGTGCTTCTCATGTCAGTTTTCAAAGGCACTAGCGTTCGCACAGGTACAGCATAGAGCGTTTGCGCATGTACTTGCTTTAAAACCAGATTAGTTCATACTGCAATTCAGTATCTCAAGAATTAACTTAAAAACTCTGTAAAATAGAATAGTACTCCCTTCCACC
>JAECUM010038451.1:0-15668 GCA_016617855.1 Megalonaias nervosa
TAGTTTTGTGTGTGTTTTATGCTTGCTCGTTCGTTGGTGTGGATAGTATATAATATATTTTTTTCTCATCCCGATTGTGTGGATGGCATGTTTGTGTGTTTTATGCTTGCTCGTTCGTTGGTGAGGATAGTATATTGTGTGTTTTATGCTTGCTCGTTCGTTGGTGAGGATAGTATAGTGTGTGTTTTATGCTTGTTCGTTCGTTGGTGTGGATAGTATATGGGTGTGTGTTTTTCTTCTCTTCCTTCGTTGGTGTGATAGTATAATGTGCGTGTGTTTTATGCTTGCTCGTTCGTTGGTGAGGATAGTATAATGTGTGTTTTATGCTTACTCGTTCGTTGGTGAGGATAGTAAATTGTATGTGAAGTGAGTGTAAGGGATGTTTTCGTTCACGTCCGTGCTCCACGGACATAAAGCAGAGCGTTCGTCATTCGCGCCATTCAACACTGAATAGTCAGCCATGGCAAGTAACTGGGAACGAATGCTCAGATTGCAGGAGGTGGTGGACACACTAGCTATGGTAGAGGAAATGTTAGTCAGAATGCAGTTTGGGGCATATAGTCCCCATAGATTGACTATGGAGATAAATAATTTAAAGAGAGGAAAGGAGATCTTAAATGAAATGATTAGGATTGAAAAGGATGAAAAAGAAGATATAGAAGACAAAAGAAGGATGAGAGAATGGAATGAAAAGATTGAAAAGGAAGAAGAAAATGAAAAAGGAAGAAACAGGAAAAGGAGGAGGAGAAGGAAAAACAGGAGGAGGAAAAGAATGAGAAGAAGACAAAAAGTGGAAGTCAAAAAAGTGTAGGACAGAAAATAAGAAGTTGGTGGAGGAAAAGAAGAACTTAGAAGAAGACAAAGAAGAAAACCAAAGGCCCTTTTCAGGGCCACTTCCAATGCCTCGAAAAGATCTTAATTTTCATTTTATCTCCACCCTAAACGAATATATATAAAACCCTTCCTCTACTAAAAAAAACACGAACGCTCTTGATTCGTGTTTGTCTATAGCCCTCTCTCAGGTAGCTTGACGTCACAGTACTTCTCTTTTTGCTACATTGTTACCAGTGTGACGTCATGCCACCTGTCGCTTATCGCTCTACAAACCCACAGTCTCCTAGTCACCGCTCTACAAAATTTCCATTGTCGCTATACAGGCCCAGGGTGTTCTAGGCCCTCTACTCCATTTTCCATTGTCGCTATACAGGCCCAGGGTGTTCTAGTCCCTCTACTCCATTTTCCATTGTCGCTATACAGGCCCAGGGTGTTGACCTACTTCTTGGGGCTATACTGGCCCAGGGGGGGTCTGTAATGCTAATTCCCATTGTCGCTACGGTAACCCACTATACTACTCCCAAAGGTTTACAGTATGCGGCACAACGGGAAATCCAATGTTAAAGTGGTCCATAGGATTAATATTAAGGGTAAATGGTAACATTGTTACAAGTGGCTGACCAGTTGGAGTTACATGGTGACTTTGTTAGAAGTGGTTGACCTCAAATGCGGCTACATTGTTACATTGTTAGATATGGCTGAGACCATCTCCGGTGGCCTAAGTGGTTAGAGCGTCCGCCTAGGATACGGGAGATCGTGGGTTCAAAACCCGGCCGAGTCATACCAAAGACTTATAAAAATGGTACTAACAGCTACCTCACTTGGCACTCAGCATTAAGAGGTAAGTGTTAGGACTGGTCAACCTGGTGTCAGGATAATGTGACTGTGTGGGACATGAAGCTACATGTCTGCGACATGATGCCCCATTGTTAAACATCACTCTAAACTGCCACACTGCGAATATTGTAGCGATGTGACTAAAAAACTGTTAAAGCTACGTTAAAAATCCAAATCACACACTGAGAGAGAGAGAGAGAGAGAGAGAGAGAGAGAGAGAGAGAGAGAGAGAGAGAGAGAGAGAGAGATATGACTGACCTCCGATGGCATACGTACTATACAATACATCGTATATACGTAGCTGCTGCTTAGTGGTCATATGCATATATCCGAGATTTAAAGCGCTATATCCATATCTATAACCCAGTCTACTGTGGTATCGCGGGTCTGAAAATAAGCGAATAAATAAATAAAGACACTTACCTTCAAGATATTATAGCGTCCATGCAATATATCGATATTATATTTTAATTTCCAGTTTAATATCGATGAACAGACGCCGTGTAGTTTCCAGGTTATGCAAAGGGAGTTAATATGATATCGCGATAATATCGGGAAAAAAAATATCTGTACGGTGGCATATACTTGTCCTAATTTTGGGAACTTGGTGTATATGTTGCATAACGTGTAAATCAACATTAAAACGGATGCTACCTCCTTGTCCCACATTCTTTCACCTGTGCCCTCCAACAACAGAAACTTATCCGAGAGAATTAAAGGAATGCATCTATAACCAAATGTGATGGGGATTGGAGAAGGGATTGTCATTGAGAATGGGCCCACATCCATGTGCATAAAAGTACATGCTGACTACAGACTATTTAGACAGCTCCAGAACGTTCCAAAGAAAAGTAATAAATCGTGTACAATAAAGTTTTAAAGCCAACACCTGTTAATTGCGAAAGCCACCAGAGCTTACGGAAAACAACATAATGAACATACTTCACATCTTGACTCTGATACGCTACCATAGATTCGATCTCTTGATTTTTGACAATTATGGTAATCATGTGATCTGATTCTTGCATAACTTGAGAAGTATAAGATGACAAATTGGTTAACTGATTTGTTACACAATATCGATTTTAAGAAAATATAGATTCTGTTTCGAGAGCTAACTAACGAAAAAGGTTTAGTGACCAGCACTTGGTTGCAGTCTGCACTTCTTCCCACTGTGTAGCACAGGTATATAGCTATTTATTTCTTCCTCAAATAATTATAATACGTAACCTAAAAGTTTGTCAGATTTTTCTTCTTCTGGCATCGAACAATATTCCCACTCTTTTTAGGTCAGAAATGCTTTTATCGTAATTAACCAGAACTAAGTTAATGTGGTCAGTTCGAAACCTAATACTGATGCACAATCGATAAACATGAAATGTGCGTATTTTCCCAGCTGCTAGCCGCATTCCTAACTGGAACCATGATATAACTGGGCCTCTTTCATAACTATTACGGCCCACTGTAGGCTGTAAATTACTGGTTGAATGATGTCGGTCGATACACGCCAATTTGCCTAGATTAAGAGAATTCACATCTTAATTAGACAAATGAATTAATGGACTTCATGTCTCATCTTAACTACATTACTTGCTAAATAGACATTGTAAAATCAATTCTAAGCATACACGATACATATCATTAAGGTCAGATAAATTAATTCTCACTATTCGTATCAGAGTAATGCATGAAATTCCTACAATACATGATTTCTGTTACATACAAACCATTAAATCCGAACACATTCATATCAATGAAATATTGTGTGACATTCTTGCGATTCATGAATCGTATAACATTTAAGATAATAAATGCATGATTAAAGTCTGAACTCAAGGAAAACTGAAGAATGAATTTAAAACGAACAAATTCAATAAATATTTACACGCTACATGAATGAGCATATTGTATGAGATTGGGACACTACCTTTGTGCCTTTTCGAGACTCGCTCTTTCTATGCAGCCGAATATCTCTCTGGTTCCTGGTCTCTCAAATCATTCCAGAACCCCGTCCCTTGGACTGTTTGTTTAAAAAGAAAAATTACTTGTTAATTTCCTCGAAGTCTCTCAGACTTCCCTTTCGGCAGAAACTTTGACGAATTTCGCAAGGGAAATTATGCAAAACATTGAATTTCATTATAGAAAGACACCCCTTGTTTAGAGTAGCCAATCAGAATTAACTTCCTCTAACCATCACAATTTTAATACTCTTATCGAATTCAGAATAGTTGTCTCTAGTCCGCCTTTATTAATAACTAGTCTGGAAAATATCATTTTAAAACACTTATTTCCAATGGCCCAAGATTTCCCAAAATTTGTCTCCTGCTTGTCTCAACATTGTCATGGACCTCTACTTGATCCTATGCTAAAATATCTGTCGGACTGCTATCTTATAGGGTCCTAATTGAAATCCAATCGTGCCCCCAAACAAAGCATCTCCCATCTATAGCAGGCAGCAATAGCATTCGTCAAAATTAATGGCTACGTGTCGCGCTGACCACAACAAAATATGATGCGACAAAACATCTTAGAGTTTTTTTTTCACCATTACACTATCCAACACGCCATATTTTAATTTTTTAAATTTTGTTCGTTAAAGAGTTTTTGAGTATCTTGTCCATTCCGAATGTACAAATCAAGACCAAGATTCACTTACGTGTTTTGGTATATTCCCTCGAATTAGAGTTAAAATGGAAATTGCTAACACATGGCAAATGTCCACTTTTATACTGCATTTCTCTTCTGAATTTGTTCACTGGTATGGTATCTTCATCTTCTGCTTTTTCTTCAGCTTTTTTGGCCTTCTTGAGTTCTTTACTGGAATGGTTTCTTCTGTTTCTGCTTCTGAATGCAATTTCTTTTTGTTGTTCCCTTTTCTTCTGCCACACTCTAAAGACCAATGCCTCTTTTTTTGATATTTGGTAACAGGTATCTTTACATTTTCTTCTGTTGTTCCTTTACTTTCACTGTTTGAACATTCTGGAGCCCAATGTTCTTTCTTTTGACAGACATATCAGGTATCTAGACTTTTATCTTGAGTGGAATTGTCAGTAATTTTGTTTGAAATGTATTTTCGATTTTCGATCGGGGGGGGGGATCAGTCAAGAAAAATGTCACTAGGTAGTTTGTAAAGATAATTTTCACATTCCAGCTGCCCAAAACGTGACTTACAGACATTTTTGAACGACAGCGTGTACTTACAGTTAAATTTAAACAGTTCAAGCCCCAATGGTCGACATGTCATTGCATGTAATGTTCATAATTGTGCCTCAAATAATCTGTCGATAAGCGCAAGCTAACACAAACACATGGCATATCGTCCATGCAATGTGTCGATAAGCGTAAGCTAACAAAACACATGACATATCGTCCATGCAATCTGTCGATAAGCGTAAGCTAACACAAACACATGGCATATCGTCCATGCAATGTGTCGATAAGCGTAAGCTAACACAAACTCATGACATATCGTCCATGCAATGTGTCGATAAGCGTAAGCTAACACAAACACATGGCATATCGTCCATGCAATCTGTCGATAAGCGTAAGCTAACTCAAACACATGACATATCCTCCAAAATTCAAAGGAAAAAAATCTAGTGGAATCAGTTCTTTTAAAAATGCTTGGTAATTAAGTAAGTCTTTGACTTTCTTTCATGGAATTTAGTATAACACTGATGACAGAAGTCCTGGCATGGCAGGTCTTATAATGTCTTTGTCTTCTTATAACATTCAGATATCAATTAATAAAAAAAATTATGCCATTTTGTATGCAGTCATTCTTTGCGTTACACTGGGATCTGTACAAAGTAGTTGTGAATGCGTTCTTGCAGATCAGGAAGTAGATCCTAAATGTTCTCATCTAAATACAGGAATGTCTTCCGACCATTTGAAGATTTTCAAACTAATCATTTTTTCTACTGCATTGAGATACACATGGTTAAAGCATTTATGTTGTAGAGGATGCAAGCATTCTTTTAGCAAACAGTAAATGTTCAAAACTCACAAACATGAAACTCTTTTGCTATTGGTACAAACACTCTACCCAGAAGTTCTGACATAAGTATATCATACTATCAAACGGTTTTCTTAAGAATACAAGAAATGTGTGACAATACAATTTCTGCGTTTCATTTGTAAAAAAAAAAAATTAATACTGGTAAAAACTATCAATTCTAAACAATAAAAAAGATATATACATTGGCATCGCTGTCAGTGGCCAAAACTTTGAGGGGTTGTAGGTCTAGAAAATATATTTAAAAAATGGACATGCGAAAATTCTAGTAAACAGAAATTGATTTGCAACAGTCTTTATTCCAGTACGTAAGTAATATGTAGGAATTTTGGTCCACTAGTAAATTTAAAAGATGAGAATTTATAACTGAGGTTATACTTTTATCTTTGGATCTTGGCCTCTAGCATGAAATGTAATATTAAAAGTGTCTATACGTCTAACATTATGCGTCTCTGTGCCCCCAACTGAAAATTTAATGTTAAAACTACACTCACCAACCCATAGGCCGTTTATAGTGACCAATACTCAGTTATCTACTATCCATCACACAATTGTCTACTAAACAAAACCTATGGTATACCATCAACAATCCGGATGGAGTGACCAATGCCCAGTTATTTATTACCCAGTAGCTAGTTGCGTACTAGTCAACACTCATGCTATATCATCAAAACGCCGCTGGAGCATCCCCTCCCCCATCTATTGTCCAACACACTGTTAGAGAAACCAACACCCAGTTATCTACTATCCAACATCCCCATCTTTACTAGCCAACGAACGAGAAGGGGTAGGAATATATACAGACTTGGTAGGAATGTATACAAACAATTCTTACAAAGACACAAATATACTATCACTCAAGAGACTATGCTGTAAAAGATGAGGAATGAAATCACACACAAGCTCACAATCACACACAAGCAAGAGTAGGAGTTCTTACATACTCTATAATCACGCATTTACTTATACAGGCAAGAAAGATAAGTGTGGTTGGAAGGTTCTGTGTTTGTTTTCAATCTTAATTTTCAAATTTCATTTTCAGATATTTTGTTTTTAAGGTTTCGTTTTCACTTTTTAATTTGTAATTTTCATTTTTAGATTTAGTGTTTAAAAATTTAATCTTTCCAATTTTCATCTTTTTAGGGCAGTGGCGTTGCTTTTGATAAAATGTGTTTGTGGTGCCAAACCAAAAATTGACAGATAACTCGATCGACGAAAAGAGATACTACTCACATGATTCCCAAAGGAAACAAAAATCATATCTCTACATAATTACCTCTCTTCTATTATAGTACACAAATATGTTTTTATATATAGTGTTTGTAAGCTAATGCGATTGTTTTGAATGTAAGATGCATCATCTATGAAGATAAAATTTTAAACACAGGAGATTTCGCTCGCATTTGTGAAACAAACTATAAATTGGAAGAGATGACTAGAGAAGTGTTAAAATGAACTCTTTACTTGCTTCAGTTACATTCTCGATTGAGGAAAACCTTAAGTCGAAAAACATCTACTCCAAGACGTGAATGTTCGCTGGAAAAGAAAATCCATGCAGTTGTGATTTTTGGATTGCCTCCTCACAAGTCATGGACTATTTAAAGAAGTATTCAGTGACTAACATGCTGTGGAACATAGCAGCTGTCCCTTCGTCTCAAAGTCCATCTGCTCAAGAAGTACAAAAACAGCAATAAGTACTGCTGGTGTGATGTAGAGAACTTTTCCCTGAAATCCAAATCGTCTTTTTCAGTCACACTTTTTTGGTGTATTGTGTCACTAAAGCAGTCATTGAAAATTTGAGTTTACAACAAGGAGATAAACAGACTTTACGCATGCCATGTTAAAGATTTACCTAAAGTGGGAAGCGATAACAGTCAATCTCTGATGAAAACGAAAGCTAAGTATCCTTAAAGACCAGTGGAAGTGAAAATTTTCACAATTGCCTCTAGACTCCGATCGAACAATAAAGATCATCTTTTCCAAGGACAGCTACCCAATTGTTTGCTCATTTGCATAGTCAGTAATGTGGCCCTGAACAATCAAAATCAAGATGGTCAAACGTTGTATATCAGACCTTTAGGACTTAATTTTGCCTAGAAAAGATCATACTTGACACTATTTGAACCCACAGGACAGTTTAGGTAACAACAGCAGCTACGGCATTTGGTACGACGGTTATGCAGGAGGATATGCTATGCGTTGTGGTGATTTTATTTCACTCCAGACCGTGGCAGCGTCGAAGGACATTTCCATCCTATAATAAAGGACCAACTTCGTGTGGAACCTCAGTTTGCATTAGCTCTGGTAGACACAGTGAACGTCATCTTATATGCAGAACTTGACAATTCTCTGGAACTCTTCAGTTTGGGAGAAGTCATCGTAGACTATTAGAAGAAAAAAGATCACTTGAGGAAGCTTTAGAGATAGGTGATGAGGGTGTTTTTGATCCAGAAGAACCACTACTACAATCACATACTATTAGCAAATATTATTAAACATGAAGACAAAAATACTGTCATATTGTCAATATGGCCAGAATAAGAACAACATTTAGTTTCCAGTTTGGCTCATGACTTGGCTGAAAGAATTACCGGCCTTACCAGAGAACATCGTTATGGATGTCAAATCGATTGGGATAATCGATTTGACAGTCGAAACAACACAATTGTTTGATGATAGAAGATTCTGAGAAAGTGGCATAAAGACTTACGTGACCACTCTATGCCTTCGTTGACTTCTCTGGTGACCAAACACATGGAAGCTCTCTTTCAAGAGAGTACAGAGACTATCCGTTGTTCATCGACTTATTTAACAGAAAATTCATGAAAAATAATCAGAAATGAACTCAGGACTTATCATTGCCAGTAACCCCACCCCTAAAAAAGAATGGATACCTGGGAACTTCATTACCTTCTGACTAACAGTTCGTACACAGCTTCTTGGAATCCTGTGGTATGTTGTTGTTGATGTTGTATGGTTTAACACCATTTTTCAGCACACGATAGGCTATACATGGCGGCCAGTATTAATGGTGGAGGAAGAACCCGGGGGAAACCCCGGAAAGAACCACCGACCCACGAAAAGCTACTGGCAAGCTTTCTCACATACCCACATTGCCCGAATCCGAGACTCGAACCCACGCAGACAGAGGTGAGATGGCAGTGACACGTAACGGATAGCGCTTTAGACCACTCGGCCACTCGGGCCCCCCCGTGGTATGTGCTAAAGATGAACTTCCACATCGAAAACTTAAATACGTTCAAGCCTATGTCATTAATACCGACGACATTTATTGACCAGGAAACCATTGCGTAGATGTCTACTTTCCCACCTATCACAGTCTGCAATGTTTTGATTCTTGTGGATTACCTCCCTGGAAGACGACATCATTGACTGAATGAAAAATATACTTAAATAATGTGAGATCATAAGAATCAGATTATATGATGTGTGGACAATATTACGTTGTATTTTCTTCATCAACCACATCTTGGATTTTCCTAAGAATATTAATGACTTATATTTATCTTGAAACAATGACAAAATAGAAATATGGTCATGTGAACATAATAGATATTTATTTTCTTTAGCTCAAATTGTTCCTCAAGTGTGGTGAAATGGTATGTTTGTGTTTTTAAACACTACAAAATGCAATTTGGATAGTTTACATGGGGTGTTGGATAGAGCCAAAACGTTTGTATGAGATAGTAATCAAAAAGAGGGTGATGGGTAGCAATGAAAACACAGGTCTTGATAGTATGTTGGTGTGATTGATGTGATTTCATCCCCCTTGTTTTACATCAAACCCATTTCGCAGGATAATAGGTGTGGGTTTTATATACACTACACAAGGCGATTTGGATAGTATATGTGGGGTGTCGGAGTGTACTCGAAAAGTGGATGTAGGATAGTAATCGAAACAAGTTGATGCATAGTAAAAAAGGGTGCTGGATAGTATGTTTGTGTACTTTCATCCCCATTTATTTACATCATACACCCTATTGCACAAAAGTATGTTGGTATGTGAGAGACTGTACAGTAGTCTATAAACACCCCCTATCTATTGTGTTTGGATAGTAATCAAACAATGTGTGTTTGGATAGTATTAAAAAAAAAAAACGGGTGCCTTGTAGTAGTGTATTTGTGTTTCGATTGGAATAAAAAAGCGGTTGCTCGATAGAGGGGTGTGTGTTTGGATAGTAATGAAACAAGTGGCTGCTGGATAGTATATATAAAGTGCTGGATTGTAGATAAAAATATACATTACCATTCTCCTTGCGCCCTAAAGTGTTATTTCCATGTTAAATTCCCGTAGTACCCACAAGACCCATCTCCATGCTAGACTGCCGTTGTGTCCCATACATGTTTCAACAAAAGAAAAAGGGCTATCGCTAAAGAAAATGACATAGGATTTCACGTTGTGTCTCCTTATGTTTCCTAATTTACAATAATGGACAATTTTAATACAGGATTTCCCGTTGTACCCCATATCGCCCCCAATGCAAACCGTTTTAACATTGGATTTCTGTCTTGTGGTGCGTATTGAGGTCAACTCCAACATCCGCATCTTGAGGTCAGATCTAACAATGTTACTGTGCAAATCCAATTGAGGTCAACCAGTTCTAACAATGTTACTGTGTAAATCCAATTGAGGTCAACCAGTTCTAACAATGTTACCATTTACACTCAATGTTAATCCTATAGACCACTTTAACATTTCCGTTCTGTCCATACCTATGGGCCAATGGAGTGCCACAAAATGCCCCCAAGAGCCACATATAACTTCTGTCCATTCTGTCTAAATATTCGTTGGAAACGGCGTAAGGTAGAACTAAATGATTTGTAAAGGTTGCCTACGTAACATTTGTGATACTATGTGCTTGAGGATCGAGTCTATTTTATCTTTGTTATTTTTTTTAAAGATTTCGATGATATTAAAAAAACTGATTAGTTGTGTTTCATTTTCCATGACAGTCTGATCTCTTATGTACAGTTTTATCGTTAATGTTCCACTCCGCAGATCTACCACATGCTCATCTTGATCCACCAGGAAAAACGAATATGGGTCAGCCGATTATTATGGCATGGAAGATACACAGCTGCCGCTGGTGTAATCGAGATCACGTCAGCTGGTTCCACGATGGGTGAAAACCCAAACAAAATGTATCCCTGTACAACTACGCCTGCCAGACCTGCTTTCGTTGCTGTCACTGACGACTTCACAGGTTAAATTAACTTGCATCGTTGAGGTATTTATCACAATATTAGGAGCGATATAATATCCCACAAGCAGGAATCGTTTATCCTCAGGAATGTGGCAAGGCAAACCTAACACTGACTTTATGGAGGACCATGAAATATCCACCGCATACGTTTGAGATTCGATGGGAATGACAGTACTGAGCGTGAGCTCATAGGTACGTAAAGACATTTTGGAGTCTTTGCCAGTGACCGCTGAAATTCTTCGTCGAATTTCTTCATTGATCGATTCTGTGACGCACGCGCCCGAGGAAAGTTCGATTGTATACCAGTTCACGCAGCTGTCTCCTGAATACACAAATGTTTTATTTACGGGCAGACCACCAAAAGGTTGGGATCGGATATTGGGTCAACTGAATTATACTCGAACCGAGGTTAGTGGGATCTCAAGCATGCGTGAGTCCCCGGTAGTTACAAATGCAGAAAAAGATCACACTGAATTCTGGTTTTGTGTATGATATGGTGATCATCGAGGTCACGCTTTGGGCTGTATTTACAACCACCTGTTGCATTGATGCATAAAATTTCACGGAAGAGGCGGAGAGTCTTAACCCGCACTGTCTCAATCGTTACAGAACTCATTATCGGTGCTTTATATTTCGTGGATATCTTCAACAAGTATTTCTGACCATGAGATGATTGGTGAGCAACCGCTGACAAATCGACGTGGCTTCATTGATAACTGCAGGGGCACTGTTGCCTGCACGAACTGATCCCACGAGTATTTCCAATCGATCCGCAGGGTCGTTAGGGTCGGATAGTCCACCACCACCAAGGCCCTCTCCTTGTTTAGCCTGTTCATCCATCCACTTCTGCAGGTCTTCTTCTTCCTGTCTGTGTTTGCATTTTTTACGCAACCTTTGCAGTTAACTCTGTGAGGTGTGGTGTTATATGTCCACGTTCTTGTTGCTGCGTCGGTGCAGGTTTGGTTAGGCCGTTTCCAATTTTTTGTGGAGTCTCAGGTCCAGCACTTTGTTCCTGTTAAAATCTTTTTATTTGTGTGCCTAGACACTGAATGCGTTCTTCCTTTGTACTAAATTTGGGTTCAGTTTGTTATTGTTGTGCTAGCCAGCTCCTAAATTGTTTTTGTCGTTCTGAAATTATCTTTGTTTTTCTTCTTCTTCTTCTTATGGTGTTGTAGTGATTGTTCGAGGTATTCTATTTGTGACCTAGAACTTTGATCTGCCGTATGTTGACTTGGTGATTCAAGATGTGGTTGTGGTTGCATCACTGGTGGACCAAACGTTTTCTCATAAACGCTCTCAATAACTCTTCACCTTCTTCAAACTCTTCACGCCTATATGCATTCAGCATTTGATTAAAAAGAGTCCACTCATTGACGGTAGCTTGTTTCTTTCCAGTAAACTCACTAAATACCATTTTAGGCTATACATGATTCATGTATTTATCAACTGCCATTGATGGTAATTTTATCATGTGGTCTCTCCAGTCAGGAGGTCTGCTAAGAACAACGACTACATGATTTGTAAGGATAACCTTGCGCAATTTTCCCTTAAATAATTGGGACGGTATTTTCAGCTGAGACTTTTATTCATGCGGCACGTGTGGTATTCTGGCAATTGCGTCTCTTTCATCCTCATCACGTTGACCAGCAGCTTCTTCAACGTCTTCTTTGACTTACTCAATCGCCTCTGGCAAATGAGTGATCGTATCTGCAGTTGCTCTTGTGGGTTTCTTGATATCCTTGGTGCGTTTGGTATTTTACGAACTGGACCCGGGGCTTGTTCGGTTCCCATGAGCGCTGCCATTTGTTGCAAGGTTGCTCTGGTGGCCTTTTAATATCATCAGCACGTTCCGCAATTTCTTTGGTGGGTTTAATCAGCGGCGCAAATGTTTATCAAATCATGCTGTGAGATCTTCTCGCGTAATCTGCGTCGACTGTAACATATTTTTGACATTTTTGCACGGCCTTCTATAACTTTTTGAATTAACTATTGCTGTTCATGAGAGGTTTCAAGGCGTCATCTTTCGTACGATTCTATTGTATCGCTGCCAGACATTTTTATTTGTATAAGATTGTTTGTTAATTTGATGCGTTCGCATGAGATACATTCGTGCCCAGACCCGCACGATACTTGCTGCCCACCATTAGTTAAATCAATCGTGAGAAAACCAACTGGGTTCGACGTAATCCGCAAACATGTCCCGAAATTCATCACATGTATGGTCAGTGGCACATAAGTCCAAAGGATGTTTCAAAGATCATGCGCATCAATGCCACGAAATATCGTCAGCATGTTACAGTTGTCACTGATCACATTGGGTACATGGGCGTAGTATTGAGTCAAATAAATCACGTCCGTGTTTTTTGTGAAACCAGTGATACCTGGTTTCAGTATTTCAGATTTCTTCAGTATGGTTTGGTCATTTGCAGAGGAAAATCGATATCACCAAAGTTGAGTTAACCCACGTTTTGTCAATGCTTTTGAGGCCTGCCTTGATTGATGATGGCCGGGTATAATGCTGACAAGATGGCTCAATAAAAGCAACAATTACCAAAATTCTTCTCGTTGATCACTGACCTTGGCGGGACAAATTTTGGTGTTGGATATACGGTGACCTGGCCGTATCTTTCGAATGTCTATCATGATCCTGCATTGGTGTATTTCTCCAACGTTTCGAGAATCTCTTCGATGTCTCTCCCAATTTCATTACTGGTGACATTGATGTCATTGCGATTCAGGATCATGGGAGCATCACAGTGATTCCACGGTGTAGTAGTTTTAAATCCATCCTTGTCAGGAATAAGTGGCATAACCAGATGGCTGACATATAGCATCATGTCTCATCCAGTAACACTATCCGGTTACCAGGCTGACCAATCCTAACACTGACCTCTTAATGCTGAGCGCCATGCCAGGCAGCTTTAAGTACCATTATATATGAATGTGGTAAGACTTGGCAAAGGTTCGATCCCGCGACCTCCTGCATCCCAGGCCTACCCTGTAGAATTAATGGATATCTAAAATATTCCACTTTTTTCACTGGCTAAAGAATACAGGTACAGTAAGACTGACATATCAATATATCACTATGCAAACCGGTATTCTAGTATATCTGGTTCATCTCAAGGCAGAAAAAAAACCCCTCTTAAATATTTTAACCCTTATTAACATGTATGTTACAAACATGTACATGGATTTGAATAAAGTTCCGTACGAGGAATCATAGGTTTTCCACAGAAAGTGGCAGCTGGCAAAATTTAAATATAGCGAAGAAATGAAATGTGGAGTATGTGCCTCAGGGCCGCAGATAAGATTTGTCTGCCCTAGGAAAAATTCTCCAGTATGCCCGTATGAATTATAAATTGTGACGGCGTTGGGCCCCTGACCGTTGTTGGCCCCCGGAATTTTGCCCTAGTTGTCCTACCCTATCCGTAGCTCTCGTGCGCTTCACAGGACATAGGCGATTAGTTTCGCTGTTGTTCTCAATGACAATATTTTGTTGAAATAAAAAACTACAACAAGGAACAATATACAAGTAAGAAGTCCCTCAATGTGGCAGTACATACAGATTTAGTGAGTTACTAAGTAACGAATATTAACGTACTGATTAGATTATGTAAATGCAGAGAACTTGTTTTTAAATCGTTCTGATTCCCATGTAAAATAAAACTATTTATACCTATTACAGTTTTATCCCTTTTTGTCATATGTATCCAAAATACTGACCAGAATATCTCTTTCTACCCTTCTCTTTCTCTCTTTCTTTATATACTATACCAACATCATTAATAGCTTGTACATAATCTGATATGATTACTATTAGACGTAAAGTTGGCGATAATGTTCTGTCGGTTCTGACAATGGTAAGTAAATAATTTAATACGACAAAAATGACCAGTCGCTAGAAAATTCATGAACATAATCATTTTGAGCTAAGATCAATATAATCAATTTGTCTCACTGTAGTTTTCCACTGATCCTTGCCTCTTTCAAGAGCGGGGCCACCCACCCACCATCCCAGTCCAATGCGTGTATCTTGTTTATATGTTTATTTACTTTGTAGCTAACTTTGACGTTACACACACACACACACACACACACACACACACACACATATATATATATATATATATATATATATATATAGAGAGAGAGAGAGAGAGAGAGAGAGAGAGAGAGAGAGAGAGAGAGAATTATAAATATACACCAGACAGAACGGAAAGTGCTATCCCTGGATTCTATAGATGAATGCTTGATAATAGTAGGCAGAATTAATATATTAATACAAATAATACTATCATACAGGTCAGAGAATTTTTAATTCGTACTCCACGGATATTCGAACCCAGATCCGCGGATATACGGCACCCATCGCCTTGCCTGCACGCACCAGCGAATATTCCTTCTCGACTAAGCCCGCATCACCAATAAATGATGGCGCTAAATCGGTGTTATATGCACTCGTGCGTAGCAGACACACAAGCATGACGACCTTTTAAATAGTTCTCATATATCTACACAGAGAAATCAAAGTATATAGAATTAATTAATTATATAGAATTATAAATATACACCAGACAGAACGGTATATAACAATCTGTGTACAAATGTGCATATAAGACGTTTGTTAATATATCACAGCTTAGACCTTTGCATTGACCACATTCTAATATTTACTGCAAAGGTTGTTTTGTTACTATTGCCACCACCACACCTTTTGCCAGGCGTGTCTATATATATATATATCTATATATATA
>JAECUM010038452.1:0-46633 GCA_016617855.1 Megalonaias nervosa
TTATATATATATATATATATATATATATATATATATATATATATATATATATGGCACCCAAATTCTTCTTAAATACTGTTTTTAACAAGTATGAAATTGAATACTGTGCAAATATTGGAGGGATGGAAAATGCAAAGTAAGATTTTAAATGGAGAGAAAATGTATTTACATGTAGTCTATACAGGAAGACAGTGCTCAGCATGTGGGCGTGTGTTTGCATATATATATATATATATATATATATATATATATATATATATATATATATATGTATGCCGAGAGAGAGAGAGAGAGAGAGAGAGAGAGAGAGAGAGATTTTAATTTATTTGACTTAAGTAGATTTTAGCATGTTCAAACTCAGTTTCGAGACCTTGATTAACGCCGCTGTCAAAGATATCGGTAAAGTAGACTGACAGCGTGCTTACATTTTGCGTATTACAAATTTTACTGCAACTACATGAACGGACAATGGAATAATGCGCATTTTTGTTAAGATCGAAATTTACATTGTTAAATTGACCATTATTCATTCACCTACTGGTTAATTTCTTTTCAGTATGTTTCTGTAATTAGAAACTAGTGCAAAATGGAAGTGAGTAGGAATAAAGAGTGAAAGGCAGAAGGAAGGAAGGAAAGAAGGAAGGAAGGAACGAACGAACTAATGAAGGAACGAGGGAAGGAAGGAAGGAATAAGTGAATGAATGAAAGCAATAAGAAAAACTACTAAATAATCTTGCCGTCTTAATCTTTTCCTCAGAAAAAGAAAAGAATAGATCAAGCAAAAAGGATGTGCGAGGGAAATAGTAAAAGAAGAAATTATGAAAAAGGACTATACGACCCATTAGGAATCTGTATACACGTGTCAGCTAATCTCCACTGAATTATCTTCACGTTTAAAGGAAAAGAACGTATCCGAATTATGGAAAAGAAAGAAAAAACTGATAAACGAACTAGCACATTCACACTTACTTATTTTATCACCATTTAATAACGTCACAATGCAATATACTTCAGTTCGTGCACTGAAACGACAACAATGACATCATAATATATGGCGTCTTTGATGTTCGGATGAAGAAACACATCTGAAGTGATGCAAACGTTTCTCATGTATAAATAGGAAGAAAGCCACAATATTTCACATATTTTAAGTTCAATTGGCGAAATTCTTAATCGTTTAAATTTATTTCATTCATGAATTTCACCAGAGAAGAAGACAGTGTTGGTCTATATGTCTATCTGTGTGGCATTATTAACTTGCTAAAAAATAAAACAATAAAACCGAGCATAGAAACAGATAACTGTGAACCTTTGATCCTTTTAACCTTTGCCCTAGGCTTCAAGAAAGCATTATTTTGCTTAGTATACCAACAATGCATTGCACAATCTCATACTAGCCAGGAGTGTTACACACAACTTCTACGTTCTGAAACGTGGCCCTTTCATTATTAGGCTGGTACCAAAAAAAAAAAAAAAAAAAAAAAATTGATCCAAATGGACACAATTATAGCACCCGCAAACCATAAAAAATTGCCCTTAAATAATTTTTTAAAATGTTTTAAAAATACAGAAACACTATCTGTAAAGATTATAGCACTATAAGCCTTCGGGTACTTAATAACAAATAAGCCTTCGGGTAATCATAAAGTAAGGGAGGGGGGTCGACTCGAATGGTCTGCAAAGATCAGACGTGGAATCCCCCCCCCCCTCAAAAAAGAGTAATAAATAAATTTCATTATTCAGTCTCTCTTAAACGCTCGAATGGTCTTGGATCTATTAAACTGGTTCAATTTTGATTCTTAATTAAATCTGTATTACCACTGAATTTACTTCCTGGTTGTTGAGAATTAGAACTTGGCTTCGCGCTATAAAATACCTTATGTATGTGTTATACACTAATTTTATAAACTTTTGTTGGAACTTATGACAGTGTAGGATGACTTCACTTAGTATGCAGGTGAATGACTATAAGAACTAAAATGAAGTGAATCAACCGTTGTAGTGTTATATCAGGTATTGACACTTTATCCTACATGATTAGCTGCAAATTATAACCGAGACCATTCATGAATAAATTAAAATTCTCCACGTGAGGTACATAATAAAGTCCATTTATAACGAATAGGCAAGTTAAGTTCCAGGAACTGATTTCCCCCGTTTTTCGTTAGAAGTGCAGTTTTGTAAAGGAAATCGTCGGTGGGTGACAAGACTGATTTAATGAATGTGTGCAGTAGATATAGAGGACCTTACATGGGTAATGATTTAATACTGAATTTATTAAACGAACTGAATAATGTCCTGCTGGATATTATTCAACGAGCTTCATAAATGTAATATTAAATCTTTACCTGTTTGAGATTCATTATATCACAGAGGTTTTATTTTAGTGGATTTTATTTAGAAAGAAAGAAGAACAAATAATTTTTCATTCTGAGACTCTGCGCCTTTCATCTGCTGTGCGTGAAAAATAGTTGAACAAGTATTAACGTAAAAAGATAAATAATGCCTCTTTACAAATTATAAATCAAAGAACAAGTGTCCTTCCGAATAAACGGAACATTTCACTCAGACAAAATCACCTTTCAACACAGAATGTCCACTGCTTGTAATGTCACATTATTTGACACAGTACCAGTTAGAGTGCAGTAGTATCACTTTCACAACTAAACATTACGTTGTTGGGCCATTCATGTGAAAGGAGGATTACTGGATGCAGAAATTCTCGTATTTACTGCAATATATTTGTGACCAGATATTTGCATTATTTGATTTTAAAAAGTAGGCTGCAGATGTAAACAAATTTCACTTGAGTCAGAATTGCACCAATCAGAATCACATAAAGTGATACGTTAACGTGTTTATTATCAAAAATATTAAACTGCACACACTATATGTAAAGTGTACAGACTACGTGATAATTATAAAGAATGACACTACTAATGACGTAGAATACTGACACGTAGAATGATGACAGTTTAACCCAGCCCACAGAATACAACATCAAAGTAACATGAATTTGTACATGTACACATTTGGCATTTGACGGATCTACATGTAAATTAGACAGAGTAATTCACCTTTCTGATAAGGACTTAACCTCTCAGTTTCTTCGTCTGGTCTATGTAGGCAAGAAAGCAGAAGAAAATCTGCATCCCAGTTATATCAAACTTTTTTTTTTAGATCATCTCAGTTATAAGTAATCATTTGAGTACATCTCTCTCATTTATTACTGCGCAAGAAATGTCGTTAATTGGTTTTACTTGTGAGTAAGAAAGATTTGTACATGTACACATTTGAACAAAATGTGTACATGTGCAAATTTCTCTTACTTTAATATGTAGATCCGTCACGTAAATATTTGAGCAAAATGTGTGTATGTACAGATTTCTTTTGCTTGAATATGTCAATCCGTCACGCACAAAATGTGTACAGATTTCCCTTGTTTTAATATGTAGAGCCGTCACGCACAAAATGTGAACAGATTTCTCTTGTTTTAATATGTAGATCCGTCACGTACAAAATGTGTACAGATTTCTCTTGTTTTAATATGTAGAGCCGTCACGCACAAAATGTGTACAGATTTCTCTTGTTTTAATATGTAGATCCGTCACGTACAAAATGTGTACAGATTTCTCTTGTTTTAATATGTAGATCCGTCACGTACAAAATGTGTACAGATTTCTCTTGTTTTAATATGTAGAGCCGTCACGCACAAAATGTGTACAGATTTCTCTTGTTTTAATATGTAGATCCGTCACGCACAAAATGTGTACAGATTTCTCTTGTTTTAATATGTAGATCCGTCACGTACAAAATGTGTACAGATTTCTCTTGTTTTAATATGTAGATCCGTCACGTACAAAATGTGTACAGATTTCTCTTGTTTTAATATGTAGAGCCGTCACGTACAAAATGTGTACATGCACAAATTCATATTACTCTGATGTTGTATTCTGTCGGCTGTTATCGGTTATCGTATTATACAGCTTGACCTTGCTTCAGATGTGTAGCCTACCTCTGCAAGGACTGCTAGCTGCCATTGGTAATTTTTAATTTCTGGGCTTCGAAATATAAATTTTAAAAAAATTGAATCCGTACATCAAAGAATATCGACGCTCGAACGTCGTTGAAAACGCCTAAATAGCTCCTGTTATGGTGTGCGACACAGAAATGCAAATTGATCATCCGAATGGAACACCAGATCTACCATGTAAGAGGTAATGATGTTTAATAATGACGTACGGTGGTGGTAATCAGACACAGACAACGATCTATGCTTATCAAGCTCTCTACCAAATGTTTTTGGAATTAGATCATACACAAGTTATTGCGCAGGCAGGAAAGCGGGCGAGTGAGTCGATTAGGGCCTTTGATTCCGCTAAATATTGATTAAAAATCCTGATAGTCAATATCATCAGAGGTTTCATCAGTACCAAACCGCTTATAAAATATGGTTGAAATGCAATAATAATTTAGTTCGCTATTGTTCAGAAAACCATATATGTCGCAATCAAATCAAACGATAAACTGCTAAGACATGCAGGACGTAGTCATGGAAACTCAGCAAAGATCTCAAGAAAATCAAGCAGTGTTCCAAATTTTGGTCAAAATTTAATTATAATTAAATGTGTGTTTGTACGGAAACGAAAGTGGGTGAGTTTGAAGCATATGGGGTTATAACTCATCTAACAAGAGAATCAGAGAACGCATGATCAATTTTATGCCAAGGTGTCATGAAATTCAAGTAGAACACCAAGTCTGGATGAAACCGAATAATAGACAATGGCGATGTTTTGTGAAAAGAGTACTTGGCTTGTACTCCACTCAACAATTGCCCGGACTATTGACAATATTAAATTGGATACCAATTTTGAAAATCCAACAGTAATCAATCGATTACTGCACAGAAAAGAAAGCGAGTGAATCTGAAAACCGGGGGCTGATAACTCTGCTGAAACAATTACGCAGTTGGTAACAATCATCCTCAGTCAAGGTAGCATCAACATCAAGCGGCAACCAAATTTGTTGAATGGAATGCACTGTGGCTGAAATTTCTTTAAGCGAATTATCCGGCAAACATGAACAGAGAGAGGGTTCGGCAATATCATCTATAGGATGACGCATAATGAATTTAAGTAAATAACTTCAAAACCTCATCAGAGCTGCAGATATTTTGAACTTCTGATAGAGTGACTAGTGTAAAGTGAAGTTGTTTACACTTCAACATGAGCAATGAAGAGAATGTTGGCATACAGCTCTATGTTACTTTCATGTACTGTGGCTGAAATTTCTTTGCATATTGTATTTATGGAGACTGTAAATAATCTAAGAACACATTTAATCAAAATCACTGCTCCCATGTGCTTGAAAAATCAGCCTGAATTAGTCTAAAGAACACTACTTTTAGCAGTTATTAAAACAGTAGGTAAAATGAGTTTGCCAGACTAGAAGATGCCAGCTTCTGAAAGTGTAATTAATGAATTACCAAATGTAAAATGCCACACAAAGTTATCGGCTTTATTTTACAATTTACTTCTTAAGTCCGAGAAGTGAAAATGACCAAGCGGTGTCAGCAATTTCTGATAGATTCACATCTGAAGTAAGGCCAAGCTGTATACTCTATAACCTATAATACATCAATCAATATGCACCAAAATAAAGGAACTTAAAAGTTCTGCTAATAATACAAGGTATTTTTTTAAATAGCTAGTATAACCAGTGAGGAAAACAGGGGAAATCCTTTTTCTTTTAAAAATCTAACCTTCGCACAATATGAAACTGTAGAGTGCCACCATAACCAAGAAAACGTGTTGTGCAGACAAGTAAGGGGGTGCATCCGAAAATCAGGAGCTATCACTCTGCTAAAACCTGACTCAGCTAAAGTTTCATTATTATGGAGCTGAAAACCAAATTTAGTTGAAATTCAATAATAATTAAGGGAGTACTTGTAGGTAAACGAAGGTGGGCGGATATGCTAATTAGGGGCTATAATCCCTCTAAACAATATCTCAACATACGGACACTCCAGTTATGAGAAGATGTCACGAAATTAAAAATGGATGAAATCGAGAAAACAATTATAGATTTGTTGTGCGGAAATGAATCAGATGCTAAAACCCCATTAAAAGATGAAACGGAATTCTGACAATATAACACATCCAATGCCTCACAGATGCCAACCTGGAAACTGATTTTGACTTTTTAAAAATATAGTTATAAGCGATTTATTGTGCTTACAGGAAACCGGGAGTGTCTAGTAATCAGGGGCTATAACTCTGAGAAGCAAAGACAGAAAGTTGATAATCAACCACAGTGAATGTTTCATCAATAGTAGGCCGCATAACGTATGTAATTGAAATCGAATAATAATCAAGGAAGTCATTTTGCTGAAAAGATACAGGGTGGGTCCGACAACCAGGGGCACAAACACCACTAGGCAAACTTTTATTAACCGAATTCAATTAAAATCGCATTAGAATGAAGCAGTATGCCAGATTTTTGTGTAAATCCAATAATGGCAGTATGCCAGATTTTGTGTAAATCCATTAATGACGGAATGTCAGATTTTGGTGTAAATGCAATAATGGCGGAATGCAAGATTTTGGTGTCAATCCAATAATGGTCATATGATGTACTGTGCAGAAAAGAAACTGGATGAATCTGATGATCAGGGGCAATAACTTAGCCAAAAGTTAAGTAGAAAGCCTAATAAAAACTGATGGATACTAATTTTGGTCCAATAATCATCAGGGAATTTATTGTACAAAAAGAATATGGGTCTTGTTTTGTATTTCATGGTGTGAACGGACATCTGGTGAATGTGAAACAGGTGACGACATGCAAATGTGAAGTTGTTTAGTTCGGTATTTGTGGTCATTGGTTGATTAGAGGTAATATTGTTTATTGTCTTCGCGTTCAAGAACCATTCAGTTGACAATGGCTGTTGTTTGAGATCCTTGGTAATGAGAAAAAGCAATGGACTTCAAGACAGACTCAGGTTGATGTTTGATTCGCTCAGTAGATTGATACCATTACGTGTAACAATATGATACTAAATGTTACTGTAATACACTACTCAAGGTGACTTCCATACATTACTCAGGGTTACTCAAGGTGACTTTCATACATTACGCAGGGTTACTTTAATGCACTACTCAAGGTGACGTTTATACATTACTCTTGATTACTTTAATACACTACTCAAGGTGACGCTCATACATTACTTAGGGTTACTTTAATAAACTACGCAAGGTGACGTTGATACATTACTTAGTGTTACTTTAATACATTACTCAAGGTGACGTTCATACATTACACAGGATTACTTTAATACACTACTCAGGTGACGTTGATACATTACTCAAGGGTACTTTAGTACACTACTGAAGGTGACGTTCATACATTACTGTGTTACTTTAATACACTATTCAAGGTGACGTTGATACATTACTCAGGGTTACTTTAATACTCTACTCAATGTGACGTTCATACATTACTGTGTTACTTTAATACACTACTCAGGCGACGTTGATACATTACTCAAGGGTACTTTAATACACTACTGAAGGTGACGTTCATACATTACTGTGTTACTTTAATACACTACTCAAGGTGACGTTCATACATTACTCAGGGTTACTTTAATACACTAATAAAAGTTACTTTAATACACTACACAATGTGACATTCATACACTGCCCAAGGTTACTTTAATACACTACACAATGTGACGTTCATACACTGCCCAAGGTTACTTTAAAACACTACACATTGTGACGTTCATACACTGCCCAAGGTTACTTTAATACACTACTCAGAATTACATTAATGCGTTACTATAGGTTACCTAATAGATAGTTACTGCCTTTTCTTCCAAGAAATCTTGAGATGTTGCTGTCTGGAAATACTGGATTTATTATTGAAGAACATATATTCTTTCAGAAATGCAAAAGAAAATAGCCGTGTCATTTTGTATTCAGGTCAACCAAATGGCCTTGTCATTTTGTATCCAGGTCAACCAATTTAGCCTTGTCATTTTGTATCCAGGTCAACCAAATAGCCTTGTCATATTGTATCCAGGATAACCAATAAACTTGTCATTTTTTATCCAGAGTAACCAGATTAGCATTAGATTAAAACCCAAATACACAGACTGTACTACAACAGATTTCATTTACTAAGTGCTGGCTCAATTCCCGTGCTCCTGAAATACGTGGCAACTGATCAAAGTCTTGACAGAAAAGATGCATTCGATGTGATTTTATCATACATCTGTGGAGAACAAAATTAAATACAATATTCCGCTATTTTTTAACAATCCCACCCCCACCTAAAACTCTCCTCTCTGTCATTTGTTTGCTTTCTATCTTTCTATAATCTCTCTAAACAATATCTCAACATACGGACACTCCAATTATGACAAGATGTCACGAAATTAAAAATGGATGAAATCGAGAAAACAATTATAGATTTGTTGTGCGGAAATGAATCAGACGCTAAAACCCCACTAAAAGATGAAACGGAATTCTGACAATATAACACATCCAATGCCTCACAGATGCCAACCTGGAAACTGATTTTGACTTTTTAAAAATATAGTTATAAGCGATTTATTGTGCTTACAGGAAACCGGGAGTGTCTAGTAATCAGGGGCTATAACTCTGAGAAGCAAAGACAGAAAGTTGATAATCAACCACAGTGAATGTTTCATCAATAGTAAGCCGCATAACGTATGTAATTGAAATCGAATAATAATCAAGGAAGTCATTTTGCTGAAAAGATATAGGGTGGGTCCGACAACCAGGGGCACAAACACCACTAGGCAAACTTTTATCAATCGAATTCAATTAAAATTGCATTGGAACGAAGCAGTATGCCAGATTTTTGTGTAAATCCAATAATGGCAGTATGCCAGATTTTATGTGAATCCAGTAATGGCGGAATGTCAGATTTTGGTGCAAATGCAATAATGGCGGAATGCAAGATTTTGGTGTCAATCCAATAATGGTCATATGATGTACTGTGCAGAAAAGAAACTGGATGAATCTGATGATCAGGGGCAATAACTTGGCCAAAAGTTAAGTAGAAAGCCTAATAAAAACTGATGGATACTAATTTTGGTCCAATAATCATCAGGGAATTTATTGTACAAAAAGAATACCGGTGGATTTGAACATCATGGGATACAACTCGGCTAAACATTGAGGTAGAAGGCTGGCAATCAAACAGAGCAACGGACTCATAAATAACAAGAGGCAATCCAAATTTGGTTGAAATGAAATAATAAAGAAGGTAAATATTGTGGGGAAAGGAAAATGGGACGGATGAAGGGATGGACGGACGGGGTCAATTTAGTACCCCAACACCCGTATTTCGAAGCTGGACAAAACGATTAAACTAATTTTTGATCAGGGATTAAGGCTTAATTATTATGCAGTTTTAAAGTGCGCGAGGTGCCCATTTACTTGGTTAATATATTTGTTGTGTTTAACGGCATATCAGCATATGAAAGGCTATATACTGACAAGACAATGGGACTAAGCAGCTTCCACAGACCCACAACACAGCAACAGGCTGATGCTAATATGGGAAGGATTTGAACCCGTAATGTTTGACTTGCCTACCGCACAATATAATTCTTCCTGTTTTAGCGGAATACTGTTTACACAAGCACACATTACTGACCTTCTGGGATTTTATATAAACAGGTTTGACTGTGAAACCGATTTAGGTACAGTATATACCCTAATATGTTGTTGTGACGGAAAGATAGAAGAAATGGTGACATAATTTCATACATATTTTCATAATGGATAAATTACTCCCCTTTTCCTGAAAAACGTATACTGTCACTATAGCGTGTAGATCACACTGATCTACGATTTGTGGAAGAATTGTACACGAACCCCTAAACATAAAAAACATAAAGTTGCCAAATCTTAGAATTCAAAATATGAATGAGAACCAGTCAGACAAACTTAATCATGGTCACCGCATCATAGAAATAAATCACAATGACCAACTTTCGAAGATAAGGTTTTGCACTCAACAGGAGGCATCCAAGTACAAAGATGGGTGACACTGCCGACAAAATTATCCAAATGAAAAGAAAGAAAGGGAAGAAAAGAAAAAGAAAATAAACGAGAAACCATAGTATTACTGACGGACAGACGGATAGACAGACAAATTTAACATCAAATGTTTCTTCCACTTTCTTAACGGGCTAAGAAACAATTCCAGGTTCACCAACGTAACTATAAGGGGAGTAACTCATATCACGTTTGTATTGGCAGGTGTTAAGGTTATCTCTTTTGCTTCTCAAACTCATGCCGAGTTCACAATAGGAGTCACGGTAGCAATCCGGTTTCCATAGCAAACACCATGTTAAAAATTCGTTAACTTTAAATTTATGAATGCCCATGATCAAACTTATATATTTCAGTTTATATATCCATCCGGGATGACAGGCTCTGTATAGAGAAAAGGATATGAGCTGCTGCATTTTCTATACCAACATGTGTTAGAAACACGTATTTGTAATTCCGCACCAAAGAGTCAGGTCCTACTTTCAGTAATGAGTGTTCCTAACTCAAAACTGTTAAAGGACTGAAATTCCATCAATAAAGCAATGCCTCTTTTTCTTCATTACGACTAAGATAAGCTCTCAAAAGGCTCTTTATACTAAAATCTAACTTTCATTATCGACCAATCCTGGCTAGCCAAACCCATATGCTCCATTTTCAGACTGGTTCTCATTATTCCATTCAATTAGTACCATGTGTCCTAAACGTTCATTTAGCCCTGATGGATTCACCTTGCTCCAATCTAGTGAAGAGAAGTTTCCATGTTTGATGCTCGATTCTATAACAGATTTTACTCGCCCGCCTTGCGTAGTCTCCTTGCTATGGGTATTAGCGGATTTAATTTTAATAACATCGAACTGAAGCTGTCTGGTGTTTATAGCTGGGGGAACGATACTATTAAATTTGACTGAAACTACGTTTCTTCACATAGCACAATATGGCGGCGGAAAGAGACAAAACCTATCCTTCGCAAGATAGGTTGTGCATTCCGCCAGAAGTGAATCGCCATAAGCTGTCATTCCAGGAACTACTTCCGACATTATTTCTTGAAGTGACGGAATGGCCGAGCGATTTTCTGATTGCTTGCTATCCATCAATCGGAACATTGCTAGGCCATTGTTGTAATGCAGCATCTGTGGCCAACACGGTTACAAAATATATGATCTGCATAAAGTAAACGTCAGTGGTCTAGTGGTGAACAGTCTTATCTGGCCTAACTCTAAAAACTTCTACGTAATCTTTATATTAAGATATAAATTTTGGAAGATACAAAATTAACATTACTAAACATTCAGAGAGTACAAAGATGATATCAACAAATCAGTCAATATTAATTTAACACTATTGTTTAGAAAGGGAAACCAGATGTCCACCTTGCTGGTATGGAGTAAACTCATTACTGGAATTAAGAAACCGAAACCTAAGTTGTCAGTTTTCATTCTCGTTAAACATCTTCAACCAAACGTACCGCCCTCTACCGTGCAGAACCGACTGACATAACTGAATGGACATGAAAATAGCAATATATCCGAGAAAGTACAGTTTTTAATAAACAAAGATATTTAATACTAATTGATGCTCTTAATCAAAGAGAACTCCTCTTACCTCTGTCTTTTTTGCATGTGTCTTGACTGAGTCATCCTTCTAGATCGGTGTAAACCTGGGCCTCTTGGGTGTCTTGGGATGTAGGTTCTTATAAAGTTTACAAAAGCTACAAAGATCTCCACCTATCTTTAGCTTCTGTTCCATTCAAAATAAGAATTATACAGCGTGTCATTTTTTGATACGGAAACTATATAATCAGCTGCTGACTTTATGGAGGGAAAGTCAAATAGGTTAATGTATGATCCAGGTGGCACGATACCGAAAGTCGACACATTCCAAACCACAATGGGAACCCGATTTCAAAACAAAGGTAGCCAAAAGTATTCTGAAATAAGTCAAAGCTTTGCGCCTTCTCCTTACCATACTCTCCACCTTCAGCACCTGATGGTTAACACTTCACCTAATTCATCGCCCCGAGATTAGCAATCAAGTCTTATACTTCCATATCTTAAAGTACAAATGTATAAGGTTGCAAATTTCTGTCGATCTATGAAGAACACATTAAGTTGGACAGGTGAACGATTAATTAGATTTATGGGGACCGACGAGTGTTTAAATGGCCATAATGCACTGATTGGTAATGTCTCTGACATGAGAGCAGTGATCCTTAATTAAGCCTTCGTTTATTTAACTGAAAAGGATTGGGGTTAACTTCCGATCTATATCGAAGTTGTTAGTTTGAAAATTTTCCAGGAATCAGTATTTGGTAATCTGAGGTTGTCAGGCGGACTACATTTTTTAGCGCCTCAACTATAATTCGGATTGGTTAAGCTAAATAAGGGGGCGGGATTCCACATGAAAACTCTCAGTTTTAATGTGCCGCCGCAAAGGTCCTGGTCAGTCGACACTTTTTCTGCAAGAGAAAACAAATGTAGAAGACTCCCGGTCGAATTTAGAAGAAATTCACTCGTAATTAATCATCCAAGTGATCGGATGTCTGGAAAAATCTACGAACACAATTCTGACGGGAAAGCTTGAAAACACAAGGTGAGATAGCTCCACGTGACGTATTCACCGACGTATCCACCGACGTATACACGAATCTACCTGTTGAAGTGTCTACGCATCACGTACTTACATAACCACCTAACCACACAAAGTCGAGGGCCGAAAGCGGCGAGACACTAGAGAGTTGGAGAAGGGAAAAGTGGAAAGGACCCAGACGTACAGGCACAGGGAAGCTAAAGAACAGTCGCATTGAATTCGGACTGAACTAAAGCAATCAGGTTATGAATCTGTACAAGGCATTGACTTCGATCTTTCACTCGATTTGATGATGAACTAATTCTATCACTTAAAACAGATCGGCTATTTGTTTAAGTATATTTGTGTTTGAAATTCGTTGAATGATTTGTTTCAAAAAGAGAAGTGTATCTTCCTAATGTAATGTATTATCACAATTGTTTATGAATTTTTATTAAATTTATTGTCTTTACATGTACAGGGGCTCGTGTCATTCTGTTTTATATATCTGCTCAGATCTCTATCTATTCCATCTATAAGTTTCACACTTTATATTGATATTTACTCGATCCGGGCAATTACACCGTCGGCGATCACCCTCTAGATAACGATAACCAAAATCCACTACAACCCACCCCCAACAAAGCTGGGGAAGTTTGTGGCAAAATGATATCAATCATTTCAAATATATTCCTAATTCCACTGAAAGAGTGGTGGATAAGGTACCTTCGAAGCTCCATTTAACCTTCCCCCATGGGAGTCGATTGCCTTTGTCTCCCGTGATTATCTGTTTGACCTCGGTCTGGTGTTAAAGCTTGAACATTATGTCTATGTGCTTGTATCGACATTCAATAATTACAAGTTCATCTGTTCTTGTATTTAAGATAATTTACAAATAAATACTTTCATCGTTTATTCCATGCGGTCTTGAATCATTTTCTAACCAAAAGCTGGACAGGAGTACCCATAAATCTTGTAACCTGAATGCGGCGTTACATAGTCTGTTTAAAATTTAGTTCATGGTTACAGTATACACGCAATTCAGCTTTCGTTCACGATCTCAGCTTTAGTTCACGAAGCTAAATCGTGGAAATACCGTAAATACACTATTTTCCAATGAGTACCAGCTGTTGTGGGACGCAAACGTTCGTGGATTTTGGTGGCTACCAATATCCATGAATATCTATATCTAGACATGCAGTAGTATGAATGATTTACCATAATGAAATTAATTTACAATTATCGCAAATAAAAAAATCATGGACGAATAAATGTGTACACAACAACCTTTGTCCTTGTTTCCATGCAAAAACTTTTTGCAAAATTTACTTTTAACACTCTCGTTGCTACACGTGGCATAGAAATATAACTTAAAAACGGAACATCAAAGAACATTTTTGTTGATGATTTACCCAAGAATGCTTACTTGCATCATTTTTACAGTGAATCTTTGGATATAAATTGAATGTACAAAATCAGGACTGCAAGAACTTTGTCAAGAAGGGATCCCATTTTCAGTTCCTGTCTAGAAGCTTAAAGTGTGAAAATTTGAAGATCTCTCAAAGCATTTGTGCAAATACTGAACACGACTTTAGGGTTTCCGGATCTGACTATGATTGAAATCTGCAATTCGCTATTCGGCTTTGGAATCCACCAAAGAGAGGTTATACACTTCCGGGATTTTTCGTAAAAACTCACATTTTCGTCCGAGTCTGGAATTATTGCTGTGGAAAAAGTGGTACAGTATTCTATATACGAGGATTTTTATTCCTTGAAATTTTAGACACACGTAGACAGGAATACTAACAAGACTCGTACATCATTTCAACTTATGGGTAAGAGTTTTGTGTGTACAATACCTTTGCTTAGTTTTATAGTGTAAATATTGTTGCTTAAAATCAAACAGGTCAACAATACAAATAATGAAAATGTCGAAATATACAGCTGTTTGACTAAAACCTCTGAACACGGGCATAATTTTGGGCAAGCTTAGGAACCGACCATCTCATTTTCTGACATTCTTCGAAAAAATATAAAATTAGGATCGCCAAATATTTTTTTTAATTTTATTTTTTTTAAATACAAATAATTCTTGCTTTGGCTTATAATAGAAAAGAACCAAGTATATCCATTACATTAATTGAAAAATAAATTATCTTCAAAACGAAGTTACAAAATATTACTTTAGTCATAAATTCAAAGAGCACTCTGTAATTCCAAAGTTAATTTAAATACACAAATCCTCTCAAATTAAAAACTGAGCACAACTAAAAGCATGATTCCATTTTGAATGTTAAGATAGAAATAAAGAATTTCTGCTTACTTTTTCCTTGTGAAAAATAAGCCTCAATATGAAGAATAGGATGAAAGTTAAATGTTAATTTCTAGAACATTCCACGTTGTAAATAATATTAGGTCTGTTACTAAAACTTAAGTAAAGAACATAAAAAACACCAGGTACACCAGGTTTTTCGCAATGGAAGCAATTTCCTAAACTGAGATCCAAGTAAACGTATTTACCTTCAAGTACTAATGATCCTAAAATATAATCTAAATTCATATACAAGAATTAGCTATATAATATGGTGTTTACAGAAGAAAAAAAAAGAAAAAAAGAAAAAAAAAACATTAGGTAGTCCCAAACTCCTACCCTCAGTTAAGGACATAAGTCAATGACACAATACAAATTAAATACACATAAGATAATCAAGGGATGTATTGTGCAGACAAGAAAGTGGGAGAGGCTGAAACTCACAGTAAAACTGATAATTACTAAACATTCTTAAATCCGAAAAGCAGTCAATACTGATTTAAGGCTGAAATCTGCAAAGCAGTCAATACTGATTTAAGGTTGAAATCCGCAAAGCAGTCAATAGTGATTTAAGGCTGAAATCCGCAAAGCAGTCAATACTGATTTAAGGCTGAAATCCGCAAAGCAGTCAATACCGATTGAACAGTGTCGTTTAGAAATGGAAACATGATGTCCACCGTATTTTTACTAAGTATAATCACTAAAGGAAGTTTTGTTTTCATTGACAGTAGGACTAAATGGAATGTCATAACTACCTACAGCGAAGAAAAGTATTAGTCATCGTTTCCAAAAAATCCCCCCCCCCATTTTCCCCATGTTTAAGACACTTTCGAAAATGAGAAAAAAATAAAACAAAAAAAAAAACAAACTTAATTATCTAGTGGTATCCTTTCCCCGCCTCCAATTTTCTTCAACGTGTATATTTTCTTCCGGTAAATTATAAAAAGCACCGGTTCGGGATTGTAAACATCGTCACCCATAAAACTCTTGAAAGGACCGTGCTATTAAATAAACACCGAATCTATAATTTCATAATCCTGTGCGCGTTTTAAACAAAACTAGTATAAGCATGCTTTTTATTTGTAAATATTGTTTTTTTTTATATCAAATAATGTTTCAAAATGGTTCATAACATAAATTATGGAAATCCTCACCTTACATTCATACACACGCTTACATCCAAATACACCCTTACATCCATACATACATTTACATCCAAATACACCCTTACATCCATACATGCGCTTACATCCAAATACACCCTTACATCCATACACGCGCTTACATCCATACACACTCTTAGATCCATATACACGCTTACATCCATACAAACTCTTAGATCCGTATACACGCTTACATCCACACACACTCCTAGATCCATATACACGCTTACATCCATACACACCTTTACATTCATAATCAAGCTTACTATGCGTTAAAAGTCAAATGAATGCTTGCGATTGATACTGATTACGGGGTCCATCTGAACTACCAGGCAACTATTTCGATCCCCAACATATATCCATTTGCATAAATATTGGACAAGAAAAAAAAAAAAAGGCAAACGAACAAATGACATTCCACTTAAGGGAAGTCCTTAACCATTTGTCTCGAAAATCTACGTGATTTCGAAACGGGGAACGTGTGGATTAGTATATTAGAAACAAGAAACAAGGAATTCTAGGTGAGATTTTTTCTTTATTATAACTAATGCGTGGTGTTTTGCTTGCATTGAGCGTCCGTTATTGAGTGCAAAGAAACTATTAACATTCTGCTGGCAAACGTTAGATACTCGAGTAGACTCTATTCCCTATCCAAGTCCCAGATCGTAAAGCATGCGACTCAGGATCGTAGAGATCAACGTCTTTAGCTGAAATGCAAGAAAAATAGCTTTACACAAAATTCAAAGTTCGAGTCCTAAGTATTGACTTCCTATAATGTATCTGATAACTGATTTCGAACGACGAGACGGTACGATTTTTCTATACTTTGAGCTGTATTCCAAATTTTACTAAAACTATTTTACAACCATGTACATTTTCTTCTTTCAACCTCGTTCCACTGTTGCTAATCCGATAAATCATACACTCAGATCAGTGCTGATAAAGATTGACGATTTGTGGCTATGATAGCATCTATTTATAACACTGAGGATCTGTTTGTAGACAAACCTGTCTGCAACATTTCGGTGTACATTTTAGACACTTTCCGGTATTGCTCGCGACTCTTGAGTTAGTATCTCTTGAGGGGTTCTTTTAGCGATATTGACATTACATTTCCGGATCAAAGCCTATGTTTTGACAATTTGTAAATCCACGTAGGATACTACAACCCCATGTCCTGTTATAAGGCGCCGTAGCGGAAAAAAGCTGGTCCAAAGAGAAAGTTGCAGTTGAAATTTCGATGTCGTATGTCGAGAAATCCAATATCACGTGTTGGATCAAATTGCATGTCCTTAAAGTTCCATTTTCTAGATCGAGATTTTAGAGTTTATATGTTGAATTATACAGTGGTGGTTTAAAGTTCTATTTCCTATGTCGACGTTTTACAGCGTATATTTTGAATTACGCAGTGGTGATTGAAAAGTTCAATATCATATGTGGAGAATCCCTAATTCACACACTGAATGTAACTGTTTGTGTGAAAGTTCCATTTCATATGGCGAGTATTTAGATTTCATCAGTTGAATTTCACAGCAACGAGATGCAGCCTCCTTGTTTAACAATAAAGCGGTCCGTTCACGAGAGCGACCTCTAGCGAAGAAATTCATAGTAATTCTCGACCTGTGAATGGTAACTTTCAAACTGTAAATGCATGAAATGTAATGGCGCCTCATAATTGAATACACGAATGATGTATCTTAATACTCGATATTATTTTGAATTGTTAAAGTGGGACATTGTGTAATGTTACTTTTAACACCAACACATCATTTCAACATATTAAAATAGCAATTCTGACAAGCATAATAAAATGTCCAACCACCGCTGTGTAATTCAACACATACAATCTAAAAACTCAACATACGAAATGGAACTTTCAGCACAATCAATGTGATTCAACATGTTAAATTGACACTCTCGACATATGACATTAAAATTTCAACAATCGCCGTGTAATTCAGGCCATACAATCTAAAAAGTCGACATTGGACATCGAATTTTCAACCAGCGCTGTGTAATTCAACAGATGAAATCTAACTGCTCAACATATGAAATGGAACTTTCAACATAAACTCTTTGAACCAATTCTCGACGTATGACATTGAAATTTCAACCACTGCCGTGTAATTTAAACGACACAAACACTACTGTTTAATTCAACAGACACAGTCTAAAACCTCGACCTAGAAAATGGAAATTTAAGGACAAGCATTTTTGATACAACACGTGAAATTGGAATTCTGGATATATGACATTAAAATTTCAACAGCAACGTTCTGATTGGACCAGCTTTGCCCGCTACGGCGCCTCATATCCTGTGGCCATTTTTAATTTCGTGCTAGATATGGCTGTTACCAAATACCAATAAAGTTGTCTCAGCTGTTGGCAGGTGTGTTCCAGAAAGACTTGCATGATGCAAAATGGCATATTTTAATGAACAGGTGACATCATACCCCAAAAACGACCATCAGTATCAAATATATATGGGGGTATGATCAATCGGACCCTATTCTGATTTTAAATAAAAGCACACACACACACACACACACACACAAACGTATATATATATATATATATATATATATATATATATATATATATATATATATATATATCGATGGAAATCCTCGCATTATTGTCATCTCCAACCTCACCCTACCACTGAGTAGCACCTAAATATGAAACGTTTGTTATCGTTCTCCCCCTGGTAAAGCGTCATACCCAAATATAGCCAACTTGGCCAGGAGAAGTCCACAGTACCCATGAAAATCTCGCACTCCTACCACACTGTGTCGGCATTTACGATCCATAAATGTTATTTCCACATATTGATTCTCGTGCAACATTACAAATATCGCATTCTGAATCAATGTACATGCAGTTCAGGTTACATGAAGAGTTCATATATTACCTAGGAATATATGACTTTTGACCTCCATCCCTCTTTGACTGGGGGCTGTATTCGAGTCCCGAAACTATGTTGTCAGTCACTTATCCTCGACATATGTCTTAAACCTTTAGTACCGCTGTTTAAAGTGCAGAACCGATTAGCATAACTGACGGGGACGTGACAAATAAATATATCCGCAAAAGTGTGGTATATAATAAACAAATATAATTAATGCAAATTGATGCGTTTACTCAGAGAGAACTCTTCTTACCCCTGTCTTTTTACAGGTGTCCTGTCTGAGCCATCCTTCTAGATCGGTGTAAACCTGGGCCGGTCTTTTGGTATGTAGCTCCTTACACACTTTACAGAAGTTGCAAAGATCTCCACCTATCTTGTACCTTCTCTTCCACTCAAAATAAGACTTATACAGTGTGTCATTTTTTGATACGGAAACTATATATTCAGCTGCTGACTTTAGTGAAGGAAAGTCGAATATGTTTATGTATGATCTAGGTGGCACGATACCCACAGCAGGAAATTTCCAAGCCACAATGGGAACCTGATTTCGCGACAAAGATAACCAAAATTTTTCTGTAATATAGTCCCTACAAAAACTATTCTCAAATGCAATGTAGAAATTGTATCGACCTAGATGATCTTGCATACAGTTATAATTCAAGTGGGCATTTTCGAATTCCGTACAAATCTTTCCCAAACCACATTTTCCTAAAACCTCAGTTTCCAGTCCATGTTTCTGTAATTCATAAATTAGTCTATATCTGTGTGCTTGGTCATAGCAATTGCTGATCAGCGTTACCGCCATTTTCTTTCGGTTCCTTCCAAATTCAAAACTTTCATGGTAGAGTTCTCGTTTCTCTTCGTCCGTCATTTCACGCACTGAACCATATGGCATTTTGATGGTGGAATCTCTTCGAAAAGACATCGTCCAATTAAAAATGTTCGGTTTGTTCTCTCCCCACAAGAAAATCGGAGGTTCCATGCTGTACCAAATCCAAACCTGATCACGTGACCTGTACCTCGGCATGTCGATATAGCTTTGATATAGATATGATGGAATCCCTTTATATTTCCATACATCATTCGGATGAAATAAAACTGCATCGCTTTCTGCAATTTTGAACTTGTCATTTGTAACTTCACATTTAAACGGGCAAGAATTATTTAAACAGGAGTTTCCATCGTCGTACCATTCCCATGAATCAAAGAAAGTAGTCCAAACTAAAATCTTCTTTGTGGTCTTGTTCCGCCATACATCATCAGAAAATACTGTGATGAATCTATCACCGGATGTGACGTCAAATGTAAGTAATGTTTCATCATGGGAAGAAAGAACGAAGAGCAATAATGCTACTATCAACACAATTATTAATATTCTCCGAATTCTCCACAGTTTTCGAGAGCGAAATAAAGTTGGGCAGTTTAAAGCAATGTCTCTGATCATTCTCATACTATGTGAGGTTTATTCTTTAATTTTGCCAAGTGGAGCAAATATTTCTCCACTGTCGTCGTTGATGCGTCGTATAGTTGTGCTCCGAAAATTTAAATACGGACCTGTAAGATTATTGTGTGTAGAAATAACCAATGCTTGATTAATTAAATCAGAGGATCATATCTTTATCTCGATGTCGAGTCAATTTCTCCAAACGAATTTAGTATCACCAAATCCAAAACCTCTCGTGCACTTAACTGATGTTGGTGAGGTTTTAAATAATCCCCACTTCGTTTAGAACGGCTACTTCAACTGGGCAGTTCTTGATCATCACGATCGTTGCCATCCAATAGCTACATTCCTTTTCAATTCTGTAAGCAGAACAGTGCATTTTACCTACAGATGAGAAACAAAGAAGAATTGAAGGGTATAAAGAGACTCTTTCCGAGTGTGAATAACGCATCAGAAATAACAATATTGCAATACAGATTATGTGGGGATCAGTGAATAGACCTGAGTAGTATATGGGGGCGATATGGCCCCACGTAGACCGTAATGTTAAAAACAGGTCCCGGCACTATGGCCCCAAAATTTATAGCCCCACGTAGACCTCTATGTTAAAAAAGGGTCCCGGCACTGTAGCCCCAAAATGTATAGCCTCACGTATACTTCTATGTTAAATTTGGTCGTTTGTACCGTAGCCTCAAGATTTATAGCTTCACGTAGACTTCTATCTTAAATTTGGTCGTTTGTACCGTGGCCTCAAGATTTATAGTCTCACGTAGGCTTCTGTGGTAGAAGAAGTGGTTTGTACTTTGGGGACAATGGGAATTTAACATGAGAATGTCAACTGGAGGTCAATGGAAATTGAACATGGGTAATGTCGTGGGGTTTATAGGGTCAAAACTATTTATAGGGTGAAATGTATTTATTGGACAAAGGGTTGAGAGAGACAAACATAGACATACAGAAACAAACAAATACACATCCAAACACACAGAAAAGGGGACAGAGATGTTGCAAAGAAATACTCGCAGACAGAATAGAGACTCCAAAAGAAAAGACTTTTGTATGGGTACAAACATTTATTCAAATATATACATCGGCTCTACGGCCTGTGCTTTGGTTTAAGCACTGTCCATTTAATACATACAAGTTATCTATTTCTTGGTTCTAGAAACTACTTTTAAAAATTAAAGTTCATGCCTTCAAAAAACATATACAACGTATATACATTTCATAAAAGAATGACATTTTTCATGCTACAATTAATGTCCATTTTTGAGAAAAAGCTCAAACAAGAAACAAACGATCCATCTGGACAAAATTCGTGCTTTTCTTTTTATCAGTCACGCACGTTGTTTTCAAATCTGGTCAGCTACTACTTGTGTCCCAGCGTAGATGTTTTCCATCACATACTCCCTTTCATCTGTAAATCTGGGCTAGGTAAACTTATTTACAAGCAGATCAATGGTGGTTATTGTCTTCTTCCCATGGAGGCACAACGTATGCCATATGAATGGTCACTTTTCCATCGGTGATGTCAACTTTTTTCACTCATCGTCTGCATCGTCGAAGCAATAGCCCTCAATAGTTTGGAAGAAGTTAATTCTGCAGGTGTGCTAAACCCGAGACATACAGGAGAGTTCAAACTTTCGTGATACATAGATAGGCTCAAACGACCTTGAGTTCTGACTTGGCACTGACGTTTGAGTTCCTCTAACAGTGAGTCAAATAAATCCGTAATGAAACCTGCTGCTTTCTCGGCTGGAACGTCAGGCACAAAGTCTTTAAATTTCACCGTGTAGGTGTAAGTTGTCGTCCTAAATTTTCTCGAAGTCGCTGTCTGAATCATTTGGATGCTAAAATACTCCTTTAGGTCTACTGAATCTGTTTCCTTTTTGGACGCACTTTGCTGTGAGGGTATGGTAGTGAAAGTGGTCAATGATGTTTGTTCCTTCTCTTTTTTCATCTGCGTAGAGTGGTTCATCTTTCTTGGTGTTTGTCCTCGCAATGAAGTGTCGTTCTTGGAAGTGGTCCCTCTTTTATACTGGGTGATATCAGCATGTCCATAAGGTAAAGTCTTGTGGTCTGGAAGTCGCACTGGTTTCACGTAGTTTGCCATGGCGTTAGTAAATAAACAACTAAGATGTGGTACTGCGTTGGTGATGTGATCGTGAGGCACAGCATCGCACTCGAGTTTCTCGTTGGACTTGAGTCTTACGCTTGATACTTGCTGTTTGAAAATATTCATCTTTCTCGCTTAGCAATGGTAGTCACAATGAACTATCGACCTTGAACGTTGTCCCTTTTTATATGCTGACCAATATCGGCATGACCGTACGGTAAAGTGAAGTGGTTGGGAAGCCGAACTCGCTTCTGGTACACGATTTGATAAACTTTTTCCAAAGGTCGACTGACGATTTGGTGTGTGGGTAAACGTACAATCTTGTGCGGTTCGTGGGTGGTCACTTTAAAGTTTCAATCCTGTCCAGACTGCAAGGCTTCTTTCAATATGCTAAAGTTCACCACTCGACTGGTGCGATAATTGAGAGTCAATCCTTTCACTTTACACTCCGTGTGCACATCTCCTTGATTGTTCCGGTATTCGTAGCCGTAATTTTTGGGACCGCCACTTGCAAAACTTAGAATCTTGTGGTCGGGATGCTCGTCCGTCCAGGCTCCTAAACGGTCTCCTTCGATGACAGGGTGAGGTTGACCCGGGCGATCAATGTAGATGCAACTGTCCGTGTCAAAATACAGCACACGATCTCCTAATAGTTCTAAAGCTTCGTACAGTTTTAAGCGAGCATGGGCTGTCACGTAGGCCGCAATGATGACATTTCCAAATTCGTCGGCTTCTACAAAGTCCAGTTCTTCTTCGTAATTGACTAAGAGCAAGTCCTCACGAACAACGTCCACGTGTTTCATGTATTTGGTTTTGTCGTGAATCATCTGCAAGTATCGGAAAGGTTCTGTCAAATACTCCGTCTTGGGTAAACACGGTCGTTGTGCCATTTTGCCCCACAAACAATTCAACATCACTTTGGCAAACGATCGCCTTCCTTCGTTTTTCTCGATGTGGTCTAAAGTGATGCCTTCCTGCTTCAAGTATTTCTCTTTGAACTTTGTTTGGTCGTCGGGAGTGTGACACCAGGAAGGATATCCGCTAGCTTCTTGTTTCAGTTTCAAAAAGGCATTCACGTAGTCTGCAAAAATGCCTTTTTGAGAATCGTCGCCCTTGTGGTATTTTTCTGTCTTGGGAAAGTGGTAAATTTCGTACACTTCTAACAGTTGGTATCCCAAGTCCAGAGCTTTAAACAATTCCACGCTGACCCACGTTCCCGTCAAGGCTCGTTCTTCCTGAGTGTGCTGACAAGGGTGGTCTTGGTTGCACGTTTCAGCACAAGTATGACACAAGGGAAACATCAGTTTTCCTTGGCAATGAGGTGGTAAAACGGGATGGTACAAGTTCGTGGGAGGGAAGACTTTACACTTGATCAATCCTTCGTATTGTCGAATATTGACCACGTCGATGTGTTCCGTCAGCAATTGTGGGTGCCCTGCGGGAAAGTGACAATATTTGCACACGTACGGATACAGAGAACACACGTCCAAGTATTTGATTTCTTCTCCTTTCTCCTCGTCGACTTGGTACAGCAAACAGGTGGCATTCGTCCGTCCTCCGTACAAACTGTCCCGCGGGTCCAGAGGGTCCACCAGCTTGTAACTTTCCACGATGCGCTTAAACTCGGGATCGGTTTTCAATCGCTGATCGTACTCGTGTTCCCACATTTCCACTACTTGGTATCCTTGCTCTTCTAACTTCAAGCGTCGCTGACAAGTGGCCTGGTACAAGTCTTCCATGGTCTGTTGTAAAAACTGGTTTTTAGTGTCACGTTGAGGGTAGCAGATGGGACATCCGTGAAATAAGCACCCGTTAAACTCGTACACGATCTTGGGGTTTTCTAAGTCCCAGCCGTCTACCGAATACCTTCCGATGGTCTTTTCGCCTCCTCCGTTGCGAGCATGTTGGATCCATTTGTCTTCCTTCTCACACAAGTAATGTAACCAACGTAGGGCTTTGACCGAGTATTGACGTTTGACAAAATTGGTCGTTTGAGGACTGATGACAGCTAGGGTGTTTTCGGGCATGAATCGTTGACGATACGCTAAGGAACACGCTTTGGCAATGGTACAAGCTTCTTTCAAAGGATCGATCCCCCCGTGTTCCATGAACAGTTCTCGAAATTTTCCACAGCAGCGACGTAAAATGTCTACGTCGGAACGACAATATTTTAACATTTCTTCTTGAAAGTCAAAAGGGTCCGAAGCGTGAGTCTGGTACCATGCGTAGAAAGCTTCTCGTTGTTCGGTACGCATGTTGTCGGGGTCGTAGTAGTGAGCCTCAGGCAAATGGGGTAGAACGGCGTGTTGATTGGCTTCGGTATTGAAAAAGTGCGGAAAATAGCCTTTGGCCATTTCTGTCATGCCAAACGTTTTAGGCATGCGGCTCAAAGGCATAGCCAAGTAACTCATTGAATCTTTAAACTGTACTTGACCCACTTGCATGGAAATGATTTTGACTCCGTTCAAAGTGACTTTCGGACGTTCGGTACTTTGTTCCGTATAGTATCTCAACAGGAATTGTCCATCGTATCCCGAGAAATTGTGAGCCATCACCGTGGCATGGCGATGACAATCTCCGTAACGTTCGATATCTTCTTGGCTCCACGTCTCGTCGATAGGGTTTAAGATCCATTGGGCAAAATCGGCCAGTGTGTTCGATCCCCGAAAGATTTTTTTCACGTCCTCCAGGAATCTTGCTGCAGTAAGGGCAATGAGTCAAGATAGACTCTTGGATGCACTTCTCGCACGCTCGGTGAGCCACGCAGAAATTAGGAATGTGAATGCCAGTCTCTTGCATACATTCGAAATCGAAAAAGATGAAATTCCCTTTCTTCTTCTGGTCATTCTCTTCTTCTTCATGTTTGGAATGGTATTTTTGAATGTAGCATTGGTGTTCCAAGTCCACGGTTTGGCGACAAATGTGACATCGCTTCTTTCCTGAACAGACGTGCGCCTTGGCATTGTTGGTACGTATGCCGTGTCCACAAGTAGGGCACAATCTCAAGAGCTGACAAGCACATTTCTGCTGTGAACCTTGCGTCTTTAGGTGTTGTTGGTAACAGGCAGGACTGACAAACGTGCGCTGACAAACAGAGCAATGCACTCGTTCTTGTCCTTCGTCCAGACAGGGTTCAGAAGCTAAACATCCTGAGCATTTCGATCCACAATGCTTGTGTTGCTCTCGATTGTTATAGCCATAGTCACATTTCTCACAGTAATAACTATATGACAGGAATCCAGTGATACTGGTAATGGCATCAAAATGTTCATCGTGATGATAGACGTGAATGTATTTTCCGTCTTTGAAATCTTGACCTCGAAACAACAGAGGTCCGCGCACTTCTTGAGGGTGAACTTTCAAGGTGTAACGTGGAGCCAAGACGTCTTGCAACTTTTGCATTTCAGGAATGCCACAGGGTGTGTCTTTAGCTAACCCCGCTTGCTGTAACAGGAGTTCTGCTTCTTTTCGTTGTTTGGCTCAGTCCGATTGTTGAATAGTTTTCCAGGCTCTTTTCCATTCTACCGTATCGTTCTTGTCGGCATACGTTTGTCCCACCACGATGGCACGGGCTAAACACATCTTGTCTTTTGAATTGTTAATTTGGACGAGACTACGCTTGAGGTTACGCAAGTTGTCTACCAACATCAACTTTTTTTACCTGTCCCTTGGGGAAGAGACACGTGGGTCATGTACAGTGTCGCTTTTCCGTCCGTGATGTGAAATTTGTCGTTGGGTTGTTGTACGTGTTGAATCTTGTCCATGATTTTGGAAGGTGTCAATTCTGTTGGACTGCTAAACTCGATCCAAACGGGAGACTTCAAATTGTCGTGATGAATAGAAAGTCTCAAGCGATCGTCTTCTTTGGCTCGACATTGCCGTTTTAGTGTGGTTAACAAAGAATCCCACACATCGTTGATGAACCCTTCTGCTTTCTCCAAGGGTACGTCAGACTTGAAATCTTTAAATTTCACTGCGTACGTGTAGGCCGTGGTTCTAAATTTTCTGGAAGAGCGTTTGTCCGTCTCCCGAATATGGTAGTACTTTTCAGGGTTTACGGGTGGTAATGAACTTTGATTTGGTGTAGACTCTTTAGGCTTCGATTCTGGTTCACTCATCTTATCTTCAAAATCGCTGGCATGAATTTGTGCCAAGACTTCAGCTACTGTGCGAGGCGATAAATCACGTTTCTGCCTCTTACTTTCTTCTTCTTCTTTCTTTTCGAAATGATGCGATCGTTTCATCTTGACAGCAAAAAGTCAAATGACTACCTGTGAAACACCATGAACCCCTATATATCTATGTCAGACCAGGGCATATATAAAGGGCTAGTGACTCCCCTCTCAGTATTCATTTCGCTCTCAAGCTGACCAGCACAATGGAAGAACCCACACAGATCGAACTTCTGATTAGAGCATTGCGAGGTGTGATAAGAAAGTTTTTTTCAGACAAGCCGACGGACTACTCTCCTTCCTTTCGAGATAAAAGTCAAGATACTTGCTATATCTGTCAAAAGAAAGGGCATTGGGCTACAGAATGTCCAGACCGTCAAAGAAGCAAGGCCAGTGTCAAAAGAAACAAAAGTCAAGATACCTGTTATCATTGTCAAGAGAAGGGACATTGGTCTTCAGAGTGCCCTAAGAAACAACAGGAGCAGGAGAAGGAGGAAGAAGAAACAGAGGTAGCCTTGACAAAAGAAGAACCCAGACACGTTCAGAAAGAGAAGACAGAAAAGAAAAGAAGACGAGAAAAATGTGAGGAAGAAGAAGACGAAGAAGAGGAAAAAAAGTGTAAAAGTGAAGAAATTGAAAAAAACAGAGAGAGTGAAAGAAAAAAGACACAGAAGAAATCTATGAACTTTTTTAAAAGTGTTGTGTTGTGTTATGTTGTGATATTGAATTGTAAAAAATTTGTAACAGAATAGACCAAACTGAAAAAAACGTAAGTGTCTCTTAGTTTTCATTATTTAGAAATAATAAGGACCTACACTCATACACTCACAACACGTACATTATAGGGTTAAAGAAGGGATTTTGAGTTTTAATTGATTTTGGCAAAATGAATAGTCACTCTTTTCGAGAGTATTGGGTAGCCCTGAAAAGGACTGTTGAGTGTTTGTTTTTCCTTAGAACAAACTCAGGAACGAGAATCAATTCGCTTTAACTGTCTTAAGCCTTTGCCACGGCCAAGGCCTACTTGTGGACTTGCTCCTGTCAATGATTTAGTAGATATCACTAGGGGTGGTATCTCTGGTGTAGTCACAGGGTTAGGTTGTTTGGCTCAGGAAGGTCTTTTTCTCTTGGGTCGTAATAAAGAAGTCTGATACATTTGTTTCAGACTTCTTAACTCGGCCAAAATGTCCAAGAGTACCGTGACCGTTTGACTTTCGATGTTCTCCTTCTCTCCTAGACTTTGTTTCTTCTCTGCTTCTTCTTCTTCCTGTTGTTTCCTTCTTGCCTCTTCTTCTTCCTGTTGTTTCCTTCTTGCCTCTTCTTCTTCTTCTCGCTGTTTCTGTTCAAGAAGAAATGCTTGCTCTGCTTCTTTCTGCTGCTGTAAAAATTTCTCCAATTCTTCTCTCTGTCTTTGTTTAAAATCGTCGACACGTGGTAATGAAGGAGAAATTGGCGAAGGTACTGGTACCGGAACAAATTCTTGGGAAGAAGATAAAAAATCCACTAAATCCCAGTTGAAATCAACCTCTTCGGGAAGTAGCACTGTGTTCACTTTGGTAGCTGCTGCTGTGCCATTACTTCTCGTCTCCACAGCCGGTGCACCCCAATTCATTGTCTTCTTAGGTTCCGTCATGTTTCACAAAACACTACCGCATCGATTCACTGCGCACAGACGCTAGTGTGCCTATATAGGAAATGTGACGTCACAGGTAGCTCTCTTCGGATTGGAAGACAGACTCCGCGAAGTGACTGAATTTTGTAACACGTGTTGGGATTGGTGAACCCTTTCAATCCGTTTCGATCCGGTCTTCCACTATAAATAAACGCGGTTCACTTCATTCCCTTCACCTGTTCTCGTCACAGAGATGTTGATCGACGTAGAATCCTCTACTTTGGTATCCTCAATGCTGTTCCGTACAGACTTACCCATGTATGTGAAAACAAAATGGACTGTCATCCGGATCACCGGGGCCACTCTTTGGAAAAGAAGATGTTATGTGGAAGGACAAGGCTGTCTTAAGCGGACTCTCATCTACGGACCAGAAGTGAGACACAGCTTAAGACAAACTTTGAGAAATTTGAGGAAGATAAGAAGACCTATGCGATGTCCTGTATGTTAACGGAATAGTGTTAACATCACATAACAAACAACGGCCCTTTTCAGGGCCACTTCCAATACCTCGAAAAGATCTTAATTTTCATTTGGTCTCCCCCCTAAACGAATATATATAAAACCCTACCTCTACTAAAAAACACGAACGCTCTTGATTCGTGTTTGTCTATAGCCCTCTCTCAGGTAGCCTGACGTCACAGTACTTCTCTTTTTGCTACATTGTTACCAGTATGACGTCATGCCACCTGTCGCTTATCGCTCTACAAACCCACAGTCTCCTAGTCGCCGCTCTACAAAAATTTCCATTGACGCTATACAGACCCAGGGTGTTCTAGTCCCTCTACTCCACTTTTCCATTGACGCTATACAGGCCCAGGGTGTTCTAGTCCCTCTACCTCATTTTTCCATTGACGCTATACAGGCCCAGGGTGTTGACCTACTTTCTTGACGCTATACTGGCCCAGGGGGGGTCTGTAATGCTAATTCCCATTGACGCTACGGTAACCCACTATACTACTAGCATTTAGGAGTAGTCAATCTTTGTTACTTTGTTATGTGTGTGTGTGTGTGTGTGTGTGTGTGTGTGTGTGAGAGAGAGAGAGAGAGAGAGAGAGAGAGAGAGAGAGAGCGCATGTAATGGTCCAAAATAATTTAGGATTAAATTGTAAGATACAATAGATAAATGCGAAGAAAAAAAAAACACCCCCCCCCCCCCAAAAAAAAACAAACAAACAAAACAAAACAAAATACAACTTAAATTAAGAAAAGATAAAAGATCTTTATTCAGGGCCCTCTTCTTTGCAATTACTATGATTACAACACCAATTGGTAACATATATTACATTGCAAAAAATTTCACTTAATGCATATAGATGTACTAGTTTGTTAGAGCCCTGTTAACTCTAAAAGCTGAAAGATGAATAGAACTGTATTAATGATACGTATCTTACTGGTCTTAGTTCAGATTATCACATGTCTTTGAAACAGGTCCTATGGAATATTATATGGGAGTGCCTGAGTACAGCCAACGAGTCAAAGTTTGCTTCACTAGTGAGCCCCACCATCGGATCTGGTTTCCTTGGCTACCCAGCGGAGGTTGTTGCAAATAATATATTTGAATGCATCAGGGAGTTCAGTCAAAAGCACCCGGACACCACTCTGAAGATTGTCACTATTGCAATTTACTCAGGGGATAAAGAAGCTTACAAAGTATGAATTAGTATCTGTATTAAAGATTTAAGTGCTGCAAAACCCTTCATACATATAATGTTTAGCTTCTGGTGTCAATATTTAACGACAAAATGTCTTGAACCTAATCAATATAATAATTTTCGATACCAATACAAAAGCAAATAATTATATGCTTTTATGTACATTCTTAGGATGAATCTGAGAATAACTGAGATGAAACACAGCCATATTTCAAATAGACAAGCGACAAAATGAAAACAAAAAAAAGACAATAGCTCAAACACGTTATAAATTGCTTTACGATTGTTTAGGTATGTTTCATTATAACATCCTTTCAAGACAGAAGTGAAATTTAATCTGTAAGATATACATGAAAATAATGTACACTGAAGAAATATTACTGTTCCATATATGTGTAATATTGTAGCTTTTTATCAGAACATAAATGCTGACATTCACAGTCTTTGACGAACCGAATTGCAGTTTCAGAAACAAATCTGCCGTTCCTTACTTATTATACCTATCGGAATTATTGAATTATTTAAATTCCAGACATATACCGCACAGGCGAGAAGTATTTCTTGTCCCGGCAGTGGTACGTTGTTTTATAGTCAACTCGTGCTCTCTCTCTCTCTCTCTCTCTCTCTCTCTCTCTCTCTCATTTGCCTGCACTCATCAGCATCCATTCCCTCAAGTCTATACGCACACGCCCAAAAAGGATAGAACTTATTCCTTAATATTAGCATTCGTACGTAGCAGGAATACTCGCTTGGAGTCTCAGTAACTCAACAATTAACTCTCCTCTAAATGCACAGTCACAACGGATTTCATATTAGAGAATGTACACGAAAACAGTTTCCTTCAAACTAAATGTTCAGACACAAAGGAACATCATCTGTTGAACTGTATATGCAAATATAGAACTATAAATGTACGATTTCTGAATGTTCACTATTCATGGTATAATAAAACATGCATAAAATATCCAACTTTCTATTTTGGTATGCTTTTTCCTATCAGCAAGATCATCTACTAGCGAGGAGAGGAATGAGAGTATAGACGACTTTCTTCGTTCTTTAATAACGGAAAAATACGACTTATGATATATTACTTCTTAAATGCTTTTAAAGTCTTAGGGTTTCTTTCATCTCACTTTTACCTCGAGCCACTGAAATGTGTGTGCGTGTGATTTGGATTTTTAACGTAGCTTTTAACATTGTATTAGTCATATCGCTACGATGTCTGCAGTTTAGCAGTTTATAGAGATATCAAGCACTTGGGCATCGTGCCGCAAGACATGTAGCATCATGTCCTCCCCAGTCACATTATCCTGACACCAGGCTGACCAGTCCTAACACTAACATCCTAATGCTGATCGCCTAGCGATGTAGCTGCTAGTACCATTTTTATAAGTCTTTGGTATGACTCGACTGAGGTTCGAACCCGCGACCTCCTGCATCCGAGGCGGACGCTCTAGTCATTTAAGCCACCAGAGCGGTCCGAGCAACTGTAAAACAGCATTAATTAAAATGCTCTCGCACAATAAAATATGCACACGATTAACAGCAGACCTATCCACTACTAGCATTAATTCTGAAATGACAGTGCATACCTATAATAGGGCGGATAATCTGGTCACAACTCGAGGAAACCCAATGGCTTGCTCCAGAAGATCCCATGATAGGAACCGAGAAGTCGGTGCCCTTGTGGTACGGTCGATGACCAACGTGTTTCATATGTAAGCTATTAGGTTTTATCCACGGTATTTATAGGGTTTTATTAATGCAGCATTAATTGAAAATATCCTGAGTCTGATAACTAATCAGATACTTGGTATTTAAAGCAGATCTAGAACAAGTCAACTACTAGTACTAAAACTGTAAAAGGCAAATAGTGAGATAATCTGACCATATGTCGAGAAAACCCCATACTTGAATACCGCAGATCTCGGAAGGCGAACTAACAACCAACACTTATGTAACAAGATTTGCCAGTGCCCTTTTAATACCAAAGGTGAGCAGTTTGCTTAAGCTCCACTGGTCGAAAAGAATCAGATATTAGGTTTTGCAATTTAGTAACCATGCACTCAGTTTACCCCATCGGCAAACAAACTATCTTCCAATACCAGAGGTAGATTTGGCCCCTCTGGTATCAAGTGTAGACTAATTTTTCCACATCACATCGGTTCACGTAATGTACACGAAGTGGATATTGTATGTAGCCACACACCAGTTGAGTTCTATGATCCACGATCGACTTTGTGGATCGCATCGATCCAACGGGTTTACACCCTTTATCATCCTCCGGCATTTTAGCTAGCCATGGGTCATCGCTCTGCTTTGTTCCGAATCGACCCTTTTTTAAAGTCCCCTCTTGCGGATGTGGAGTTACTGTCCGTATCAGTCAAATGACCATTGAGCTCTTCACTTGACCTTTAAGCTTTTCAATATGACCTATCGATGATATCCACTTGTCTTGACTAAAGAAATGTACGTGCACGAAAATGTTAATTTGTGAAATTTGCATGGGATATGTGTTGCTGTCTAAGGAGTCTGCATAGATTAATTCCTACTATCTTTTATATACACAAGTAATGAACAATCCGATTGCATTAGTTTCAGCTGCATCCAGTCAGCTATCAGATTGGCAGATCATTTATTGACTAGCTTTATATGTCACGGGTAGAAGTGGAACGAAATTGATAGATGACACTTTGTTAGCGAAGATGCATTTGTCACATGGTTGGGTCTAAAAATACCCGTAGCAAAATAATCAGTGATGATATTGTGCTTCAACTGTCATGTTTCTATTAGCAACGCACTGATCAAACCAATATTGAACTTTGCACCAGGAAACTTGATTTTAAATTACAAAATGAATATTGCAAAGCAAAAGTATTTGAATGTGCCACTTAGGGCTCAAACGGGGTCTGAGGGTGGTCTAACATTAGTCAACAGACTTACATGGCAATGACACTTGGGATCAATATGAAATCTTATGTTAAAATGGTCCACTGACATACATGCAAATGCGAGAAATGTTTATGCACATACTTTCACAGAAAGATACATGCAAACAAAATATAACCCACAGGAGTAGAAAGTGTCTATAGACACACTACTTTACCCTTATATACAAACAAAGTATCACAATGAAGAAAGAAGGGGTAAAATGGGTATTAAGTTTTAGTTGTAAACAACAAAGACATAATACATCCCGTACATACACAAACACATACAACACAAAATTTGCAAATATGATCAGTATTTCTCTTTTCCTGTGATCTGGATGATCCTGAAAAGGTCCGTTGGTGTTTTCTGTCACTAGTCTTGCTTAGTGACCACAGCATCTCCTAGATCGGGTAGGACACACCGCACATCTTTTCAGCTATGATACTTTGGGGAGACCATGCGCCTAAAACTAGGTTCACATTGACTGCCTAACTGATCTTGAAATTTAAGTCGTATTCGCCCTTCCTGGCATGCACGACTGGTTAGTGCCCACACCTTGGGCTAATTATTTATCACACTGGAGGAAATTAGAGCCACAATCCCGTGGGCATTTATGGGAGCGCCGCACACTATTTCATTCAAGTTTCCGGCCGATTTAAGGTGGGAGATGGGGCAGGACAGCCACCGCGACGCCAACTGAAGGCACCCGTTATGCTTGGGTATAATTTGGATTGCCATATGGTCCGAAACATACATGTCTCGTCGTGCCGGAATTTATAATATTTGAATATCTGTAGTAGAAGAAAGAAGAAAGAGTAACACTCAAAAATGGGCAAGTGTAATGTGTAATGGTTACGATAATTTCGTAAACATGGCTCTTGAGCTTAGATCTGAGTTTTAATTTGTTCCAAAATTTGCCACCTTGTGCGGCTGGGCCTGATGGTTTTGAGCTTATAACCAACTTATTAGATCGATACTGAGGTCAAGCTCCATCTCCTCCGGGAGCAGGAAGTATTTTCATTTGCTCTGGCGGGATGTACTTCTTTCTGATCCTACCTTCGGTCTTGTTGGGAAGGATTAGGTCTTCGATCAGTAGATGATCCCACTCTCTTCGCATCTGGATTTGTACCGGAGTCGTACTGAAATTTTCCCCTAATGTTTCGACTTCAAAGCCTGCCAAAAAAAAAAAAATGTTGATTGTTAGCTTTGCTCAGTCTCCCTTTGCGTTGCCTTCTTTTGGTCAGATCCAGCACTTTCCTCATGTCTTCAATAATGTGTGTTGGTGATGGTTGGTCTTTGAGTAGATATCCTCTCCTTGCTCTTCAAACTGGTCAAAGATGGTCAAGCAAGTCTCTATAATACTTTATCAATATCGTCTCTTTCTAGGTGAGAATCATGCCTTTTCCAGATATTATTACGATGTTTCTTCTTGGTCCATCATCATGCATTTGTCTTATAGTTTCTGACTACTGTGATCGTTTTGACATCCATAACAATGTTCTCTAGTTAAACTTGTAATTGTTTCAGCCAAGTCCTCAGCAAAAGAGAAAACTAAATTTTGTTCTTGACATCGTATCTTTATGGGTTTTTTTCCTTCTTTTTCTTGTTGTGGATCAACTTCTCTCAAACAATTGATTTCCAGGGCATTGTCAAATTCTGCATATTTACTGTGTTAGCCAGAGTTACTGAAAACTGAAATTCCACTCGAAGTTGGCCCGATTTTATAGGACGGAAAAACTTTTCGTCGCTGCCTTTGTCTGGTGTTTAATACTATCCGCCTGCATACTCGTCGCACAAAATGCTGTGGCTGGTGTTGGTTCCAAACTGTCCTGTGGCTTAAACAGCGTCAAGCAATATCTTAAATAATTTTTCTAGGCAAAGGTAGGTTCAAAGGGTCTGGCACAAAACATCTGATCATCACGAGTGACTACTATCTTGGACACGCTGAGGTGTTGCAGCTTGAATAAAATTTTAATCAATGGTTCCATTGAGGTATGCATTGCTGCCGATGTAAATAAGGAAACGTTTGGATAGTTTTCCTTGGAAAACATTGTCTCCGATCGTGGATCGGAGTCCAGAGGTAATGTTGAAAGTTTTCACTTTCAGTCGTAGTAGAGGATACTTGGCTGTCGTTTTGCTCAGAATTTAAGTGTATATCCATTCCATTCAACAAATGCTTGTATTGCAACCACAAGTGGAAATGTAAACGATCCATCAGTTCTAAATTGTGTACTTGTTTGAGTTTAGTTCGAAGGTCGTTAAATCTAACATTATGGTCCGCATCATCATTTGCAATCAACGCCGTTTCGCTGCATTTGACCAAAGTGTCACGTTTACATAGCACGGAAGCATCCAGATGTGTTTTCGTGGCTTCTTTTCCTTACGACAAGAGATTTTCCAGGTGCGCATGGTAAGAAGATTATCCATGTTGTTGCTGACTATTTGGGAATTCAAGCACAAATTCACTTGGCTGTACAAAGAATGCATACAATTGTTGACAGGCGCTACTCTGACATCGGCGCCTGATTGATGTTGTCCACTTTGAGAAGGTTGAGTGCTATTCAGATCGATGTAATCTTCGGTTTGTCCTTTGATCTGAAATTCAGCAGCGGTTTACGTAGTCAACGGCGACACACGATGAATTCAACGCATTAGCATTCTTGTATCAATAACTTCGTGGCAACCAGATCGAGTTCTCAGAAAAATCGCAAAAACCTTCATGCATCATTTCCTTCCTTTTGACAATTAGTAATCAAACACATCTAATTCGCTTACAGCTACGGTTCCCTTTACATATTCTTTTTATTAACTTACTTATGAGATTTGGAGGAATTTCCACGTCTCTTTCTGCCTCGTCCTTGCTGTGCCTGTGGTTTACGGGAAGTACTATCTTCGTCTGAAGTGAATTTGTCGGTGAGTCTCAGCTACTCAAAAGGTCATTCCTAGTATGAAGCAACACATTTGGTCCTGCTCTTATGAATGCTTCTTTTGGGCTGTGTTTGAAAACAAGCAAGGTTTGAAGAAATTCTTTACCTTGCGTTAAAATGCAACATCTTTGAAAGAATGCAATCTTCGAGTCACCATCAATTGCTACCGTACGAAAAGCTGATTTTGGCATATCTCCTAAACCATGTCCTTGCTGTCGAACGATTTCTTTGGTACACAGCATACATCTGTTTATATAATTCACTGGAAATTCGTTTTCGCAAATTTATAAATTTTTCTTTCGATAATAGAATATTTTGTCCAAGATCTCCTTTTATGCTAATGTTGACCCTGTCAAAATACTTTTTAATGACAGGAAGAAAATGAGGATGTAAAAGCGTGAACGTGATATATATTTCGTGTCCGGAGTATATTTCAAGGAAGGACTGGAAGAAGATAGCAAATACAATTGTCCACACGTGTTTTTCTCCTTGTTTCGAACTGAAATTGGCAATCGCTACTACAATGATACAACAAAACACAAAAATTTGGCAGAAAAAGATGATTTCGTTGTTAGGAACATGTTCTATATACTACACCCAGAGAGGTTGCTTTTGAAGTACTTGAACAAAGGAACTCTATGAAGGAAAGGCAATGTGAATTGTGAAGATGCAGTGCAAGAATCAAATCTGTCCTTCCCAGCGCATTTCACTTCTTGAAGTCTGTGTGTACATACTTTATGTATTCTCTGACCGAGAATGCTTTCTATATCGTACACGTCTTCTGTTTCTTGGTCTCACTTTGTAAGACAGGCAAGTAAAATATTCTCTTTAACACTTGCCCTATCTTCCAATATATAAACAGCAGGATTAGGTCCACGTTCTTGTCCAGTCACACGAAACAATTCTGTTGCTCAGGTAGGTAAATAATCTTTGTCAAAAGTGTTAGGTTGTGCCAATCGGAATCCAAGCAGCGGACTTTAGCACCACTTATTTGTTTTTGGAGGTAGGTGACATTCATGACAATTGATCAAACACAATCACGTTGTTATCAAGGGGTCACCTCTTCGGGTGCACTTCAAGTACTTCGACGGTACAGCTGATTGTAATCTTTGACGATACGTGGTAACACATCGATGTACTTAAAGTGTGTTGATGTGTAAAATATTTCCACAAATGTTCTTTTAAAGTTCTTTGAAAACGTTCCTCAACACTGGCTCTGTCTCAGGGTTTTCTTTTTAATAAACTTTTCGGTTGTAGAGGGTGACGACCACATTGTTTCAAAACCAGTTTTAAAGCTCGCACTAACTCTAAAGTTGTTTTATAAGTCACATGAACAATAATACAAGCTGATTATAAACGCAGGTCAATGACACAAAACAAGTATTTATAACCACGTGTGAACGCTGTCAAATGATATCAGCTAAATATGCTGGCCATTGATGATTGATACCAGGAATGTTTGATTTGACATCTGGAAAATTTTCGAATGAGTCAATGTAACGAATACGTCGATTGTTTTTGTAACCATTGTCGGGCATCTTTCAAAAGTATACTTTTAAGTCTGAGTTTAGTAGCACGATACAGTTTTTGAACTATCCCATAATCAGCAGCATGTACTAGGATTATAGCAAATGATAGATAAAAGTGTCTCCATGTTGGTGTTAACTGATTTGTTGTTGCTGTACACTAAGTAGCCCCTGTTTCATTCTACTCTTAGATTCGTGTGGTATTTGTTTGGGAGAGGCTTGATTTGATAGGATATATATCAGGGAATGAAAAGATTCCTTTGAGATTCCAATGCCAATCCAGCAGCTGACAATATGAAATAATACCGCATATACGGAGCTAACTGGTATTGGGGTGCGCCTTCGGCGAATGGTACATATACTCGGAGCGATAGTACCATGACTACGACAAACACTATTGCTGTGGCTATAATTCTTCCAGAAGACGGTCACTTCAATGTAGCTTTGGTTGATTTCAGTGCTACCTTCCAGCATTACGATTGCTTGTTAATTCGGAAAGAACAGAAGGCAGAATTGGGAGAATTTTTTGTAAATACAGAAAGAAGCATAAGAATTATTTATTCAACACAACAATAACAGCAAGAAGAGGGAAAAAACAAAATGAGAAGAAAAGGCAAACATTCCAACAGTGAACGGCAGAAGGAAGGTAATGAAAATGAAACGTTGTGTGTGCTACAGGACATTTTCACCAGTTAGATTATCCGTGTGAAATATTCCAGACTTCGTTAGCTCAACCCCAAGAGAATGAAACCTTCTAAGAAATATTTTGGGCAAATTTCACAGACTAACAGTAATGAAATACAATCCGTTTTATACAGAAAGCTGACTCATATACAGTACTTTCAAACTCTCTGTTTTTATGTTGTCATTTAATACAAGAAATTATTGATGCATCGAATTTAAAGGTGATAATCTATGCATATGTTTTTGAAAAAAAACCACCAAAGATTCGGCCCCTTTCTAACATGAGGACTAGATTGTCAATATTCATTTGGATATTTTTAACACGAAAATTCTATACAGTATTATTCGATTTTCTTCTTCTTATTTTCTACCTGAACAATGTCAGGAATTTAATATGTAGGCAAACACCCTGAGTGTTCTCTAGCGATGAAAAAGTCTCATCAACCTTGATACAAGATGTAATTGTTCTAAACTTGCATCACACTCAAAACGACTGCTTCGCAGTGTGATACATCTCTATGCTGCAAATGTTTTTCGGTTTTTTCCTCAGGTTTACTAAGTGAATTCGATTCCTCAGTAATCTTAATAGACAAACTGAAAGTTCCTCCACTTAAACTTGCTGCTTAAAAATATTAAAAAGATATATTCCGCAGACAATATTTTTAAAACTTTGAAGTTTCAATGTGTTTTGTTTAAGCTGGGAAGTTTTAGATGATTTACATTGATGGATGTCTTCTCTCTGTGTCATCATTGCTCTAGCTGGAAAGGAGATCAGCGTTCAAAAGCTTTTTCTTAAACCATTTTGTTTAAGGTCTTAGCGCCCAGAATTCAGCTCTTTGTTGCAACTAGCAAACTGAAGCTAGTTATCCATTTATCTTGACACGACTCCTGAGTCTTTCTGACATTGTCTGGATTTTTGAAATTTCACTACAAGATTTCAGCAGTAAAAGCCCCTCTCTCTCTCTCTCTCTCTCTCTCTCTCTCTCTCTCTCTCTCTCTCTCTCTCATGTTTGTTGTCACTTTGCAGAACAGCTTTGTCTGAGAACTCGTTGTCAAAACTTCTGTCGAAAGCACTGTTGTCAGCTTCAACCAACTCAAATTTATATGCGGTAGATACCGTGAAAAGCCCGTAAACTGTCCATCGCTACCTACGGTACAGCCCCCATCATCCTCAGCGGCAGCAGCAAAAGCGGACATTTTCATTGAATACGACTGCATTCCTTAAAAGGACAAACGTGTATTGACATTTTTTAATCATTTGAAATGTATTGCAATACATTATTACCGAAATATTATAAGTGGATTATTTAATACCACTAGTAAAACTAGTTCCAACTGGTTGTGCGATATGCAGATTTTATGTGTGAGATACGGAATCACAAACGGAACATCTCTATCTAACGCTAGATCAGCCATGTAAGTTTAAGTGGGCGTGTAATAAATAATTTAAACAAAAATCAAAGATTCTTTACGTAAAACAGTTTTGTTTTCTTTGATTATTTGCAAAGTGTCTTTATTTTTTATCACATTTCGAAAATCATATTATCCCCTTAATTTCTTAAATGAACAAAATCTTTAGAAACAGATGTCAATAGAAGACATTCGCCATATCGGAAAAGATTATCTATAGTGCCACCGTGACCGGGATTTTTTCCCGCAGAAGGCCATGTCCTAGCTTTACGACTGGGCGTTTATTTACTTGCTTTAGTATAGTCCCCTGTCTTAATTAAAACATTCAAAAGTCAACATAACTTAACAATGGGGCTGAAAAACATATTTTTATGGGATTTGTTTGGTTTCTTGTAATGATCATTTTTATATACCAAAAATGATTTATTCATGAAATATTTGCTGAACAAGCACGCCCCAATCCCAGAGGACGCAGGGACTATTTGGTGGATGTGTACAAGTCTGATGCTTACCCACCTCGTTATTGGACAAGGTACAACGACATCAAATCCATCAAACAATGGAATGCTGAGACTAAAGAACCTTCAAAGCCTATGGTGATGTATACATTTTAAGTTTCTTTGAAATATACTTTGTTTTGTCTATACTGACGCGGTAAGCATGTTCAAAAATTATATTGCAAACTTTCGCTAAGAATTCTTTTTTTTTATTCACATACTTTTCTTGTTTATAAATCCATTAATTTGCTTTAACATGTGCCGAGATATAGACTGCGGCGTCATCGACATCAGCGTCGTCTAATGCTGGTTGATTCGGATAATGACTGATTCAGCCCAAAAGCCAGGCTGATTCGGACCATGTGAAATATTGTAAGACAACAATAGAATATACCTGATTTTAGTAGTTATTACAGGTTTTGCAAATAAAGCAAGAAAATCTTAAAGGTTGATTTCCAGATATGAAATTTATACAAGATAGTTATTAGTAGTTTAAAAAACCAAAACTAACTTTTAAGTGTTTACAATATAGAAAATATTATGTTATTCGTTGAATAAATATATCTGAGAAACGCTTTCACCTTTTTCAAAAATTAGTTCAGTGTGGCAACTCTCAACACTATCAGATAGTAATGCATATAGTGTACCCATGGTTTTAATTGATTTCTTATGCAAATCGTGCCTTCATCGTACGTTCTTTTTATCGTTCAATCTAACGAAGATATTAACTCACACAGACCAGTATGGTTGAACAATTTGCATAAAATTAAATGGTTCAGTATGAATTAACAGAAAGCGAATAACATACTATGGTCCAAATAAAAATGTTTGGGATCTATTTAATCGTTCAACAGAGAGAACATCACCATTTTCGATACGTTATAATTTCCTTTAACTATTACGAGATCCACAAGATTCGTAGAATATAGACGTATACTGTTGACTTATTGTATTGAATAAAATCATAAATTTGACAGTAATTTGCTTTAGCATAAATGTGTTATTCCTTAAATGCAGAGTTCAACTGCTCAACGCACTTGGGAAATAATGTGAACTATAATAGTTTAAACAAAAACGTAATAATATTTCACATGGTCTAAATCAGCCTGTACTTTGTTTCTGGATCAGCCCGTAATTTGGGCCGAATACGCCTGGTCTGAATCAGCCCGTTTCCAGCGTCGGCATTTGCAAATGTAGGAAAGAAGATTGAATTTGTATTGAATGTCTTTATTATAGCATGAATGTATATGTATGTTTATTGTGATGAAGTATATGGTTGGGGTGGGGTGCTCCGAATATTTTATTTAAACTATTATAGAAGTCCCACCCAGGCTCAATTTTGTTGGAAGTTAAATTTAGTGAAAGACAGATGTAAAGTTCCATGCCCCCAGTCAGCAATGCCGACGGTAAGATGGTTAAATATACAAAAAAGGTTGAAATTCAATGAATAACAATTTAATAACAATTCAATAATCAAATGACTCAAATTTCCAATTACACTCCTTCTGCTCGACCCTTTAATAGCCTATTGCATCACTTGATTAGCAGTGTGAGATTAATTTCCACCTGTCCTTGTATTTCTACTCATCTGGTGTATCCTTTCTCTCTCCTATTTCTCCCAATTCCTTCTCCTCTTCCTCCTTGACTTTCCTCCAAATTCCTTCTTCTCCTCCTTCTCCTCCTCGACTCTTTCTAAACTCCTTCTCCTCCTCTTCCACTTTCTGTCCCACGACCATCCTTCTGTCGACTTCGACTGTCTCGGCTAAAGTCTCAATTCCGTCTCCAACTCTTGAAGACTTGGGACCCAATGGAACCGGAAGTTCTTTTTTCCCTAAAACCTTCCTGTGAAAACACAAGGATGGCACGATCTTTTCCTTAGCCCTCTCATCTCACACTATACATAGCCTATCATCAGATAACGGCATTAAAATCCTTCAGTCACACATTGGTTCACATTGAGTACCCATACATTCTTGCATGGTAAAACAAACGTCATAATACAGCACGGTATCAATTACTTCTTATGCATACATCAATAAATTCCATCACATCAGTACATATTCCTAATCCCGTTATACTAAACAATATCACAATAATCAGACGCATTTCTTTACCTTACAACTCATACAAAGTACGCAAATATTCAAATATCCATACTCTGATATATGCATACGTCCATAGTAACTAATCTTACATACTTCAACCATGTTTCCAAATTCACAATTCAAGCATGTGTAAATTCTAACATAACGCATTAATAAATGCACTGCTTTACTATGAAGTAACCTAATAGCGAATTACAAACTTAATTCTGACCACAAGCTAACAATCTACATAATTCCGCCTCACATCAAATAATTATCTATGTAGGCTCAAGTCCATTTCTCAAATAAGCATGTAAATCAAATACTACAAAGGTAATTCTACATACTAAACGAGCCTAGTAATTTGGTATACATACTACAAATAATTACAATTATGATGCCATAATATTCTGCAAAATTCGAGCAAATAACTTACTGACCTTTTCGAAGCTTTGTCTTTCCTTAGAATCTATCTCTAAGTTTTTTCCGCCAAATTAATAGTGGCTTCTATCTCGGCGTAAACCCTATTGATCTACAATCCTTCCAGGCGAATACTAAATTTTCTCGTACGAGTTCGGAAAGTATCATTCGGGTCTGAATTGTAATCACACCCTCTATCTCAATTTCGATTAGATATCGTTGTGAACCGATCCAATCAAACTTAGCGGACAATGTCCCTCTCGCTGTCCGTCAATGTGGGGATGGATAACAACACGCCCCGTTCACCCCATGGACTTCCTTTTGATCCTTGAACTAACCTTTACCATATAGGTGTGATAACGGCAAGCCTTTGTTAAGTGCTGCGATCTATCGTCTTTGCCGATTCAAATTTCCAGCCTCTGGCTGGTCATGATAACCTTGCGTAAGAGTTCAACACTAACCTCGTGGCAATCTTTAGACATCAAAGACATGGCCGCGGTAATATTCCCAAGACAGGTAGATTATACCTTATACATGGCTTTATAGCTGGGGCTTAGCAAACGCGACATTTATTAATCATGGTGTAAAATAATCACGCACTTTCAGATTTAGAATGTGCTTTAGTTAAAATCCTGTATTTGTCAAAATTCCTAACAAAATCCATAGTTATTTGTGCCCCCAAGGGACAATATATGCTGTCACTTTTGTAGCGTTGTATTGTGCCAAAACTGTTTATGAAGTAGTTGTTGTCTTGCAATGAAGGATCTCCTTAGAAAAAAAGGAATGATTTTGTGTTTGTCATTTCTCACTCTCATTGTTTGGTATTGGTGAGCTATTGTTATCTTCTAATAGCTTTTGTTATAATGTGAAGTTTACATCAAGCAATTCAGTGTGTTTTAATTGTATTTTGAAGAAGCTTGCAATAAAAAAAATAGCAACATTTTAGTTTAAAAGCGTATTTTCATCATTTCTTCCATGATTTCTCTGTTTCAGTTTATTCCTGTAGACAAAAGCACATTCAATGACATTAAGAAAGTTGTGGAATTGACTTGGCAGAAGGAATTTATTGGACATGGGAAGGATGCTAAAGGATTGCAGAATTTGAACTACACAAGAATAGATGTCACCAAAGTTAAACGTATTGAAAATATAGATGTGTTTGATAAATATGCCCACTATAGACAGACAATCTTCAAAAAAGCTGCCAAGCAAGGGAAAGTAACTTCATTTAATGATATCAGGTGTCTGAAGAAGGGTCCGCTAATGACCAATGCCCACATCTTAGGTAGCAGTGTGTTGGCAACAGACATTTATCCTGAGATCAATGAACACTATCTCTTCCATGGGACGAAAGAAGATGTAATATAATCCATAGCAAGTCAGGGATTAGATGTCCGTTTATCACAAAATACAATGTTTGGAAAAGGTGTTTATTGTGCAGAGAGCTCAACCAAAGCTGACCAGTATGCAGGTAAAACCCATTCTTTGTGAAAGGAAATAGTATCCAACTTACCTACATGTATCCAATCTCGCCATCTATGGCATTTGGTTCACGTTGGGTCTTTGTGCATTAGCTTTAAATCCCAGCTGACTGAAACAATTATTCAGCGTGATTTAAAAAATCAGAACTGCCAAGACAGAAATACCATGGTGATGAACAGCTGTTACTGTAGTGCCTTTCTTGTGCTGCATTGGTTTTACAAAATACATTTCCTTGATCAAACTTAGAAGTGAAGACCTACTTATTTGTAAATGGCAGCATGTGATTCAAGGCACTTCTTTGTCCATAATGTTGCCTGAGGCAATGTGTTACAAAAATTGTGTAGCTCACCAAAACACTGCCAATTATATTGGCTTGGGTTTTGTCTCTGAGGGTGTCTAATTTCTTTGAACATTTTGACCAATTTATATTTACCTTTTGTCTCCTAAAGAGCCTCCATAATAATGACATTATGACATGACCCATCTTTTGCAGTATGGTCCCATCCATATTACTTCATATAATACAGTGCATAATGAATGCCATTTTGAACAAATTTAAGTAACAAGTAAAAATAGCATATTTAAAAAAATATTTGTAATTGTTTGCTAACTGTAATGTTTAGAGATTTGATGACTGACGCTAATTTTAAATTAGAGTATAAAATAAACGTTTTTGTAAGCAAACTGTCTGGTATCTTATATGGAGCCTTGTTTGGGTATGTCCATGCAAAAGCTCATCAGCCACATACTAAAACAAATGATTAACACAAGATATTGGATGATACACATTATAGTGACTTATAAATGTAGACTCAGTCATCCAACCTGGCAATTATCTTGATATTTATGGCTTGTAAATGTAGACTCAACTATGCAGTTATCCCGATATTTGTGACTTATAAATGTAGACTCAGTTATACAGCCACATTTTGAGTTATTAATGTAGACTTAGTTATCAAGCTAACAATTATCCTGATATATATTCCTTGTCATACAAGTTTGAATTATGGAGCTATTATCCTGTACCATTTTGTAAAATATTTCAGATGACAAGCAAAACAGATCAGATGGGATGAAGAAAATGTTCCTGGTACGTGCTTGTTTGGGACATGTTTTCATTGAGGCCACAAGCAAAGTTTACAACCGGCCCCCGTGTAGAAAATGCAGACAGGATAAATGCCCAGATCATGGTAATATTTTTTATGACTGTGTGGTGGGAGGGCGAAGTTGGAATTTCCGAGAGTTTGTATTCTATGAAGGAGCTCAAGTTTACCCAGAATATCTCATCACATATAGGAGAGCATGAGAACACAATAACATGAATCTATTGTTTACTGTTGTCTCCTTCTTATGAGACCCTTTTCAAGATATTTTGTCTCCTTTTCTTGTCCAATAATTTGTTAATATCTTTGTTTTATTATTTTCACTTATAAAATTACAGTTTACGTTTGAATGTATCAGTTGCAAAATTGTTATATTTATTCTCATACAGTTTCATACATTTTCCAAAGATTATACAACATAATTTGTAGCTCAGGGTTACTAGGAGGATCTCAGGTTCTAAACATGTGAACATTTCCAAATGCTGATTTGCTTGGGATTTCTCTGCCTCAGATTATGTACAGCAATCAGATGGTGAATGATGTGGAGGAAATTGGATGATGCATTACAGTTTGAAGTGTTTGAATTTATCTTATCTTTTAAAGGGTAACTTTTTGTTTCAGTAATGACATTGTCTATAGCACATCATGCACTATAATATTTACTAGAGTTTTATTGAGACAGTTTGTGGTGAACATTATTGTACATTATATACGATCAAAATGTATTGAGAGATAATCTGTATTGAGCATGCAGCTCTTGTCTTAAACTCTTAAACTTTGACAGTTACAGCCATACTGAGACACCCTAATGGTGGATTTCTTACAATCAAATATATAAAAAAGAACTATCAATGACCTGCCAGTTTTTACTTTATATATATATATATATATATATATATATATATATATATATATATATATATATATATATATATATATATATACATACACATATATATACATACACCACTCCCTCGATAACTCGCGCCCTGATAACTCGCGAACCCGCTTATGACGCAGGGTCAGGCATGGATCCCAATTTTTAAACTAGAAAATACCCAAAAATTGATCCCTATTGGTTGAACTTGAAGAAAATCGCGATCAAAATTGGTAACGGAAACTTGATATACCGCTCATTTTATCGTCGAAAATGGTAGACAGGACCTGGAAATTTAATCAACATTATGAAATAACGACTTTTAATAAGAAGTCATATAATTTGTTACATTTTCTTTTCAAACGACATTCTTTGTAAACCACAATTAACAATATTCAAGGACATTTGAATCAATGAAAATGTCACTTACGCCAAGTGGAGGCAGTACTTTAATAAATAAATACCAATTAAATAATTTTTTTTTTCAATTGAAATCTGTGTTCTAGTTCTATCTTTTAGTTCCTTTTAAGTGTAATCATCATAAACACAATGTGTCCTCTTGTAATTAAACGTAAAATGTGTCAATCTATTGTAACAGCTATGT
>JAECUM010038455.1:0-50864 GCA_016617855.1 Megalonaias nervosa
TGCTGCACAGGCAGTCCATCTGATTTTGCAAGAGGGAGAGGACATAATTTCATGTGAAGGTTTTGTTTATTAATATAATTACTAACCAATAAGTTGAATTTATAACTGCAAGAAATACGTATACATAATACGGAATGATTCTAGTGTTCCGTCCTTATCACATATATATCTTTGTTTGGGTATGCACTGTGTGTCCTGCATTAGACAGGACTTTGTTTGGGTATGCACTGTGTGTCCTGCATTAGACAGGACTTTGTTTGGGTATGCACTGTGTGTCCTGCATTAGACAGGACTTTGTTTGGGTATGCACTGTGTGTCCTGCATTAGACAGGACTGATTCCTCAGAGGAATATACATTCAGTGAAACAGAAGCACTTGACGATTTTTCCTGCATTTCTGAACATATATTTTGAGGTCTATTAATTAGATTTTCATTTTTACGATAGAATCACACCAGAATACCCATATTTTTAAGCAAAGCCTGGCTTTGCAAACACCGATCATTTATCTCAAATATATATCCATGGCGACCAGCAATATCAACATATGCACAAAAAGTATCTTTTGACAACTCTGTGCGTGTCTTTCTGTGCATATTTTGTATTTATATTTTTTTTTTTTGGTACATAATAAATCAACCAACAGTATTCGATATTCTGGATTTTATTAAAAGAGTGAAAATCTTTATATGTATTTACACAAACGAACATTTGAAGTCGGTTGGTTTTAAGTATTCAACTTTCTTTTGGTTACAAAAGATTACAAGAAGCATATTGTTATGTCTCTGTGGTCTTAAACTAAGTAACAGATAAGAGCGATAACCAACAAGTTTAATAAAATTCAACAAATAATAATATTTCCCTAGTGTAGAAAGTGAAAATTTAAAAAGAACATGAAGTTTTGTGAAATAAATCCCAAATAGTCCCAAACTTTCACAGATCAAAGTGTATGATGTTACAAGTGAATTCCAGTGGTGTCCCAAATAAATTCCAATATTGAATGTGTTGATATTCTGTTGTCCCGAATCTGCTAACGTACCAAATGGCATGTAAAGTATCGATGTGTTAGCAGTATTTTGATGTACTACAATAACATAATCCAAAATGTTCTTGACTGAAATCATTATAATTCCAAATATATGCTTTGTACCAAGAAGTAGTTTTGAGGACTTTGTAATTCCAGTGAATAAACTAATGTCCTAAATTCAGATTCAAACAAACATGTTAATAGCCATTAATAATGATCTGAATATTTAATTTTATAATTATAGATTAATATTAGCATTGTGTTATGTTGTTTACAAAACAAATATAACTTGTCAGGTACCATTAACCTGATTCTGGACTATGGTCAGTCACAAACTACATATGTAGATAACATATAATAAGTGAGAAAAGCTAGCAAATAAAAGACATTAAATATACATAACACTATATCTGAATTTTCAATAATGCAAAGTTCATGATTTTTACATTATTCTGTTTTTTGGCTTGTTATTCGATGTTTATTAGTTCAGGCATATGAAACGATTTTACAGTATATAAGTTAAGTTTTATAGCTTTATACATAATTAATGACCAAACAATATCTTTGAGAATCTTTGAATTTCCCTAAATATATTCAGATTTTAAATTTAAATTTCAATGGCTTGAAATTATCCAGTCTAAGCTGCATACTTTCTGAGAAAATACAGCATCTGAAGCCAGTTTTGCTCTGACACAAACCGTTATGTGGTTGCTTTGTCATCTAAATAAGAATACGGATGCTGTTTTGGCAGCATTTTTGGACAACTAAAAATGTTATTTAAGTGTTCCTCGATGAATCGTAATCCAACGCTTGCGTTTTCTTCTCATAACTTACTAGTGCATGTAATGGACAGTAAAAGTTTATGGTCACCAAGTTTTGTATATCTTATGCAATACACTCCAAGCTAATGGGCCAATTGCCTTGTCAATCGCTCGGTAAAGAAGGATAATTTCAATTCAGTAGTTTCTTATCATAAACATTTCCATGCGTATAGAATGAATATTACAAATATTGCGCGGTTATCAAATGCTATATGTGTAACTTTAAACAAAATTTCAACACGGTAATTGTCAAAAGCTGCAAAGGAGAGGATAGACAAATAAAAACAATCTTTCTAATTAATTACTCTAAAAATATTAATATGTTTCTTATTTCAAACGCTTCATAAATAAATTTCGCTAATAAAGATATTATTTTATTATTTCTTAACAATTCAATGTACTTGTGCATGGGTGGTTTATTCCAGAAGTACTTTCGAATTATGTTTACATGCAAGACAGTATACAAGGGGCATACTAAAATAATTATATTCATCTTCAACAGTATGGTTGGGACAGAGCAAAATAATTATATTCATCTTCAACAGTATGGTTGGGACAGAGCATGCTATATATTTCATTCTATTGACTCTATTGCTTCCATTTCTCCCAGTTTCAATTCTCAATTTTGGGGAGACAATCAGAGTTTTATTAAAGCTGATCGATGATCATGGCTATTCAAGTATTTGGAATAATCTTCGAATCCGAAATCTGTTTTCAAATGTTTATATTTAGACAGTTTGATTGAATTCTGTAATTTGTTATTGCAGAATGATAGTAATACATCTATTACTCTTTGTTTAAAAATTGGAATAAATGTCGAGCACTTCACCAAAACCAAATCTGTTTAAAGTCTCTTTTAGGGCGTGACCCAGTTAATACAGTTATTTGATTCGTTTTCAATGCATAACTGCCTATATGCAGTGCTCACTATAATATTTGCAGAATGTTTAATTCTACACCAATATTTAACTAAATGTACCAGCCTTAACGATTTAAGTCGGATTCTTCCAAGTTCAACATATACACCGACGTCAGACGTAAGATATTTATACAAGTTTTCCAATTAGTCAACATTTTTTAAACATCGTAGATGCATCCGCTTGGTGAAAACAATATTAATCCGATTTATAGTTTGCAAGTCTGAATTGAAAATAAGCATTGAAGCAAACTGAAAATCACGACGCGATGATTTAATTGGATTATGCCGTCAAAAGTTATACAAAATATTTCGAATTAGGTTGCATTGTTATCATGCGAAAATATATGTAGTGGATAGCATAGACACACTCTCATATGTTTACTCTGCAACCGTGTAATAAAAATGGTATTCCAAACTTTTTAGTTTTTTACTTCCTTTTTTTTTTTTTTTTGTTTTAGCTATTAAAATTATCTCTACTTTACATAAAACAGATTCCACATTATCTTTGTTAAACAAATGCTCTATGGGCTTCTTATCTTTGGAATAAAAGACCACTATAATCTAACATTTTCACTAGGATTCTTTATGATAGATTTGTATTTTCACATCATGACTGTATATTTGGTAATGTCCAGCACTAATTTCTAAGTTGGTTACTGGGTGATTATTCCACTGTTGCAGGTAAAGTATGCTATTGCTTTCATTTAATACCAAGGTATATTTTAATTTACATAAATATTGGACAGAATACAAGTTACAACAACATGAAAAACGGCATTATATTCCATTTTTATAACATCTAGTACAAACTTTGCGTCTCTGTAACTAGAAATACTAAATAAACGTATTATTTAAATGTCAGATAAAAGCTTCATGTATTTTATCAAATGCTGCATGTTATTGTCTCACTATCAAGACATGTATCCATTATTTATTGCTTGTAGTTTACTTCAGTATAGTTCTCTGTGTTTGATGAACTGAATTATGAGCCTGAATGAAATATAAAAAAATCTTGTCCAAAATGGTACAGTATACGTTTAATTAACTTTATTTGATTTGGAGAAAATTGGTAAATAACTTCAGTACATTACCGCTCAGAATAGCATTCTTTAATTTTACGATGGTTTCAACATTTGATAAATCAGTTTGTATACATTTCGTCTTAATAGTATCTATACGTATTAGAAATGTGATTGGGGTGTATGGGGTGTCCATGGAGGGGTAGCACCTCTGGTTGGGGGAAGCAGTCGTACTTCCTGGAGGGTAGCTCGCCCACCTTTGGTCCCCACTTGGCACTCAGCTCTCACCTGTGGCTCCAAGCAGCTGTAGCATGTGCAGCGGCCACGTCCCGGAAAACGGCCTCGACTGGCCGGCTAAACCAGGCTGAGGGTAGCCGACGGGTCTTAAACCCTCGGTGAGTTAGGCTTTGTCTACCTAGCATGTGAAGACTGGATTCGGCAGCCTGCGCGGAGGAACCACCAGCTGGTCAACGGGCAGAAAGGCGATTCCCAGCAAAGCGCCGTGGAGCGCTAAGAGCATGACGAGACACATTGGACGTCCTGGTCATCCACTGCACTCAACTCAATCTCCGGCCGTCTCGACTTTGTCATGCTGATGGACTCAGATGGTTTTGGGCGAGAGAGTGAGGTCGACGAACTGCGCAACTCTTCCTCACTTAAAACAAAGTCACCGCGCAAGTCACCCTTGTTATCCACCCATCCCATTTGATCACCCACCAAAGTCCTGTGGCGACAGGCAAGCGACGAAGCGGCAGGTGTGGCAGCCGTAGCCGCAAACCTGCACACAGACGGCTCAGGCCATTAGGGTCGTTCACCACTGACACGGAGCAGCAGTGGAGTCCGGCAGCCCCCTGAGCGACTGAGCAGCCCTTTTCAGGAATGCACTGCTCACCTCCTTGGCATGAGGAAGGGGCTAGAAAAGGTGCCCTAAACATTGCCTGCTCTAAACCTCCCTAGCCAGTTACCGCAGCTGGTGGGGACCCTACTCCAGCGGTCGAAACACAAAGAAGAAAATGAGGATTGTTCCTCTCTCACTTGGCGCATGGAATGTACGCACCTTACTGGACAGAGATGACGCGGAAAGACCCCAGAGGAGAACTGCCTAATAGGAAAGGAACTCGCCAGATACAACGTGGACATTGCTGCCTTGAGTGAGACCCGGCTTGCAGGAGAAGGCGAACTCTGTGAAAGGGGCTCTGGATACACGTTCTTTTGGAGCGGCCGAGGAAGTGAAGAGCGCCGTGAGGCTGTTGTCGGCTTTGCAGTGAAGACAGCACTGATTGGCAAATTAGCTGGACCTCCCAAGGGAGTAAACGACAGACTCATGACCATGAAACTCCCGTCTTGTTTGGAAGAAAGCACCTTACCATCATCAGTTGCTACGCTCCAACCATGACAAACCCGGATGAAGTGAAGGCCAAGTTCTATGAGGATCTTCACTCCGTCATTGCTGACGTTCCATTGGCAGATAAGCTCGTCATTCTTGGTGACTTCAATGCGAGAGTAGGCTGTGATCATGTTGCCTGGGATGGAGTGCTAGGAAAGCACGGAGTGGGTCACTGTAACAGCAACGGCCTCCTTTTGCTCTAGACTTGCGCCGAGCATGAACTGCTGATCACCAATACAGTCTTCCACCTCCCTACCCGTAACCGGACTTCATGGATGCACCCTCGCTCTAAGCACTGGCATCTCATCGACTACGTCATTGTCAGGAAGAGGGACAGGCAGGATGTGCGTGTGACCAAGTCCTTGTGCGGCGCCGACTGCTGGACAGACCACCGCCTCATCATCACCAAGCTTAACATCCGCATTCAGCCCACAGGGAAAGAAGGCTCCTAAACGACTAAACATCACCAAGCTGTAATGCACCAGTACCAAACAGTCTCCTGTGGATGCCCTGGAAGAGCGTCTGAAATCCACCCCTCTGGACAATCAGAATGTGGAGACCGACTGGGCGGCATTCAGAGAGCTGGTCTATAGCACAACCTCGGAAATCCTAGGACCCTCAAGCAGAAAGCACCAAGACTGGTTTGATGAGAACTGCGACGAGATCAAGCAGTTGCTGGATGAAAAACACCGCCTCTATCAAACCTACCTCAACAACCCCAAGTCCACCTCCAGGAAAGATGCGTACAACAATATACGCAGAACTGTATAGCAGAAACTCCGCCAGATGCGAGATACATGGCTGAGCAACAAAGCTGATGAGATCCAGTGCTATGCAGACAGCCATGACATGAAGAACTTCTACAACGCCCTGAAAGAACTGTATGGACCTACATCCTCTGGATCATTCCCCATTCTCAGCGCAGACGGGAACACACTAATTACTGACAAAGAGAAGATTCTTGAACGTTGGGCTGAACACTTTGACAGCGTCCTGAATCGCCCCTCATCCATCAACGATGATGCCATCAGTGGTCTCCCTCAATTACCCATCAACGAAGCACTGGATGAGCCTCCAACCTTGCTCGAGACACAGAAAGCGATACATCTGCTCTCCAGTGGCAAAGCCCCTGGTTCAGACTCCATCCCAGCTGAAGTCTACAAGGAAGGGGGTACAGTCCTGATAGAAAGGTTCCACCAACTGTTTTTACTGATGTGGCAGCAAGAGACGATTCCCCAGGAATTCAAAGACGCTTCCATAATCCACCTGTATAAGCGCAAAGGGAACCGCCAGGCCTGCGACAACCACCGGGGTATATCCTTGCTCTCAATCGCAGGAAAGATACTCGCCAGAATCCTACTGAACCGCCTCACCAACCTACGCTTCGCAGATGATATTGATAGTTTAGCAGGAGATGAAAAAGAACTGGCTGACTTGGCTGAGCGCCTCGACACAGCCTCCACAGCATACGGTATGGAGATTAGCGCCAAAAAACCCAAACTGATGACAAACAACACCAATGGCATCAGTGCAGAAATAAAGGTCAGTGGACAGAAGCTGGAAAGAGTCACAAACTTTAAGTACTTGGGATCAATTATCGCAGATGAGGACTCCAAACCATAACTACTTTGCAGGATAGCCCTGACAACAGCAGCAAAAACAAGGTTGAGACCAATCTGGAAATATACCAACATTGCTTTTGGTTCCAAAATAAGGCTGATGCGCTCGATTGTCATATCCATCTTTGTGTATCCTTGTGAAACATGGACGCTCACATCAGATCTACAAAGAAGGAATCAAACATTCGAAATGAGATGCTACCGCAAGATCTTGGGCATCTCATACATTTACCATATAACCGACGAAGAAGTCCACAACAAGATCCATCGAGCCATCAGATCGTATGAAGACCTCTTGAACACTGTAAAAAAAGCGTAAACTGAAGTGGTACGGTCATGTCTCAAGATGATCTGGACTGGCAAAAACAATCTTGCAAGGCACAGTGCGAGGGTGCAGAAGAAGAGACAGACAGAAAAAGAGGTGGGAAGACAACATTAAGGAGTGGACAGGCATGGGATTTGGAGATTCCCAAAGGTCAGCAGTTAACAGTGAAAGATGGAGAGAATTGGTTGCAAAGTCAACTGTGGTGCCCCGATGACCTCTTGGGTTAAGGGATTGATGACGATGATGATGAATTTGAACCAGTACTTGTAGGTTACTGCATTTGTCCAGTACTTATAGGTTACTGCATTTGTATGGGAAAATATGAACGAGTGTTTGTGACCAATATACTACATGACTTCTATTATTCAGAAAAATGAGCTCATATTTTCCAAACTCCAGTAACCTTTTTATTATATACTCATTGTATGTTTCTACTTAAGGATGGATAATTCTCAGAATGTTCCACAAGACACAAAGGAATTGAAGTTATGATGGATTCCAAAGGAAATACACATCCTTAGGCTCATCAATACACAGTAACAACATTAATGCGCACATAGCTCTGCCAAGTGACCTTTTGAATTTGGTCGCGCGCTCAGTCATTCGTTAGAAAATAATTCTCTTTTTGGCTCATTTAAAATTGAAATATAGAGTCATACTGTGCACGAATGCGCATTGAAACAACATTTCCAATTGTTCTGGAATGAATGGATTTGTTGTTCTGTCGATCAAACTAAATTCTGCTTTTCTGTTTGGGATGGACTGGATTGATTACCTGTCTCGATTCCGTAAGATGTTCACGTGATTGGAGCATTGAAGAGATTGTCCTTGATTCAGCTGCACCTGTGTGTCTGTTCCGTCAAAGGTTGTTTGGAATCATAAGGTGGGAAATATAAGAACGGATTTAACTGAGATTCTCAAAAAGACACAAGGGGCCCCGAGTGGCCGAGTGGTCTAAAGCGCTCACAGTTATGGATCACTGCAGTCTCAGTTCTGTCTGCGTGGGTTTGAATCTCGGGCTTGGCCAGTGTGGATACGTGAGAATGCTTGCCAGTAGCTTCTCCTGGATCGGTGGTTCTTTCCGGGGTTCTTCCTCCACCATTCACATTGGCCGCCATGTATAGCCTATCCTGTACTGAAAACCCTACAACAACAACAACAACAACAACAACAACGAGAACAAAAAGACACAGGATTAAATATTTTGTGTTATGGTATATCGCACTCACTTCGCTTGAAGCACAGTAAGGAGAATGTGATTTCTGTTGGAAATATAGTCGAAACAACGTTATAATTTCGCGGTGTTGATCAATGTTTGGAACCGTGTAATTCGGATTTACAAAATAACTAAGAAAATACATTCCAGAAATTCAAGACGCAAAAATGTAAGTATATTTATTGTCATTGTTATTACCAGAAAAGGAAGACATATGTTTATACCTAGTCACTTGCACGCTCGTTGTTGGAAGGACTTCAGCTATTTAATGCCTGATTCACTTTAATCGCATCTGAATCCAAAATTGTATTTTAAAAAAGTTAAAAAGGGACAATTTCAAAGCAGCTTTTGTGAGACAGTTCATTTCGACATCAGAAATCAAACTTGTTCATCGTCTAGGCTTATTGTCTCCGAGGCTCTTGGTTTTCTACCAAAACTCGCCTTCTTAATTTGCATTTATATTTAACTTATTATTTTGAATGACTTGTAAATTTGGACATCTCTGAGGGAGATTCGGTAGCCCTTGGTGTTGCTATGCTTTTATACGTTGTTTTACTCCCTTGAGAACACGCGACAAATATAGAATATAACTGGCATTAAAAACACGAAAATTAAGAAACTGTTAGATTTAGTTTTAGTATAATAGAATCTTTGTAAACAATTATAATGTGACAGAGTAAAATTAGTATCTTATTCTGCCTTAAAAGCACGGTGATTAAGGAAATTTTTAGAATCGATTCTAATGTGATGGAATACAAATTTATTCTGCCGCGATAGCACAATAATTAAGAACAATTTTATATAATCAATTATAACATAATAGAATATAACACATGAAACTATAATCTTATTTTTCCGTAAGAGAAGGATATTTCTAAAGAAAAATTAGGATAAATTTTAATGTGATACAATATATAATTTTAAATCCCGCATTAGAGTTCTCTTTATCGTCTTTGGTTCGCTATACGCAGTAATTTGAAACGGCTTTTATTTCTTGAAGTAAGCTAATGCTTCCTTATTTATCTCTCTATCAGCTTCATGCAAGAAATATTTACCATAACAAGTGAATTGTGTACCGGACACGCCTCATGTAAATAGAGTAGTGTACCTGTAAATGATAGAAACTAATTGTGTAAATGCTTTTGCAAATACGAAAGTGCTTTAACTACAGAATTTGAGACATATGGGAGTCAACCAAAACATTATATGAAAATATACCATATAGATTTAGCAACGTCCTGTGAAATTTTAATTATATCAGAGAAATATGGATAACTCATAACGAACCATGGATAGTCCTGATTTATTTAATAAGAACTTAATAAATTGCCCAATATTTTTCTTGAACATTCGTCGGGCATTATTTCGTGTTTTTGTAACACCTCTGCTGGCTTTATGCATCCAAATGTAGACGCAAACTATCTATCATCCTCCAATTTTTCACACCGTATACAGCTTTGATATAGGAATTGTCACGCATTAACTGCTGCGTTCAATCTATCATTATAACATAAGTTTAAAACATCAAAGTATGAACTTCAAACTTACGTATCTGACAATTGAATGCTTTCCACTATAAATTAGGGTGAACGCGGACAACACATTCCTATTCTCGTGCCCGTCTGTTTCACAGCCATGCCGTAATGAGGCCAAGGACAAAGTTGTGAGTTTGGTATTTGGATATTACATCCAATCAAAGAGTGGGGGTATACCATATCCAATAGAACTAAGACAATTTTATGCAGCTGAAAGGCATAAATAAGTATTGGTAAATTTTTACCTTCTGTTGTGTCAAATACTAATACCAACATGCCCATATTATATATAAGGGTGTATATATGTGTTTGGAAAATAAAACTGTATTGGCACCACAGGTATGCATAATATTGTATAATATTTCAAGAGAAAGAATATTACATCCTGAAGGATGGGGTCTTCAGGTGTCCAGAGTTCAGTTAAATGTAAGTTTTGCCTGTAATTTAACTACAACAAATATATGACATATAATCTAATGCGCTTAAAACAACAGCCATTTATCTCCGCAGTAAACGGCTATGACTGTATCATTGCCTGTGTCGCTTCAACCAAGTATATATATATATAGATATATATAGCATATATATATATACTTATATATATATATATATATATATATATATATATATATATATATATATATCCCTTTTGGACAATGGAACGGAAACGAGAGTCTACAATTCAATTTGTTAACTCTTCCATCACGACAGATTGCAATACTTTTAAATAAAACAGCAAGGGATACTGTCAAGTGAAAAGGACATATACCTTGCAATTAAAGTAATCAAGCTACCTGAAAATGAGGAATCATAAACAAAGCAAAATAAGAAAAGATTTAGCACTGAATACAAAATATGGAAGAATAATATTTTTTGTTTGTATAAAATTTCATGATGCAAACATATTCAAAAACTACACATAGCACTACATTTGTACCTGGCAAGACACTTTAGCTGTCTCTATAGAAAATGAATCTAATTACAAAACGCCAGAAACAGATACTATTCCTTAAAATGTTCTTTATTACGAAATATTTACATTTTATTTATTTAACTCCTGGTCTATATTTTATCTATTTTTTTTAAATTTTTATTCATTACTGTAAAAGTGTAGTGATTATATATGGCTCGATTTGGGTGTACATGCTTAGGATCTATCGTACGTTGATTAGTAAAATTGCGTAGGATCTATAAATATATGATTACGTATGTGTTTATAGTTACTAATAATAAAATTATTAGTAAATATGTTGACAAGAGTAGGCTTTCTTCACACTGGACAGGCGGTATCTTAGAAAAATTAAGTTAATTCCTTGAGATGAGTTAGGTCACATGAATATTCATTTTGAAATACATTTAGTAGTAAGATCTGTCAAGTGGGTATATTGCGACATATCGTCGTAATAGACTCTTAAAGGTGTACATAAGGAGAGATCTGAGCAATCAAATTTCGTTCCTGTTTTAGAGTCATTCATGCTTCTTTTGTTCCTGTTGTAAGTTTGCAAACATGTTTTATGTTGTACTAGATTCTTTGCAAGAAACCTTGACTATCGGCTGATCCTGAAATAAGTAAGAATCTGATTATAAAATTGTTTCATCTTGCAGAATTAATACCCATGACTGACTTAACCTAAATGTATACAGTTTTAAATTCAACAATGTTGAATGCGTTGGATAACAACTATATTTGTGGTATACATAAAGATATCAGTTATTTTTCCCTGAAAAGCTATGTTTCCTGTTAGATGCACCTAATTGAACCATTTTATTTTTATTTTCTGTATGAAAAAAAACGGGTGGAAATTATTTTATCCTGCTTGAGTAGTTACGCCTGTGCAGTGAAAGAGAGTGAAAGAAAGTGATTGTATTGCAGCATTGCTGTATATTTCTGGTTATGTTTGACATTATTTCTAATGGATCAGTTAGGGGAAACGAGCGGTGTCTGGTGGAACTTTTAAGTGGTTTGAGTGTCAGCCAGGCAGAGCGAGATTACCCCGTTTCTAGTACTGTCGGAATAACAACCATAAGCGCAAAGGAAAATGCTGCCTAGGCTGTCGGTCTGACATTTTTAAAAAGTGAAGAGAGCTAATAGTTTCATGCGAACACTCTAATGTGAACGAAATACGTGTTATCTTGTTTCATTACACCTAACATTATAGGGTTGTGTTGAATATAATTACAGACCATTTCATTCAATTTATAACTGCAGGAGATAAGTGTACATAGTACGTAACTATCCTAGTCTTAAGCGCTTAGTTCTAGCATGTTACGGACTCAACAAACTATCAAGTCAGTTTGTGAAACACAATCGCTCGGCTATTGTTCTCGCTGCATTTCTGAATATATATTTTGAGGTATCATTAATTAGTCTCTAAATGTTAAGACATAATCACACCAAAGTGCTCATATTTTCAAGTACAGCGTAGCTTTGCAAACAGCGCTCGTTTGACACAAATGTACTCATATACCGACCAACAAGAGAATAATATGTGCAAAACGTTTCATTTTACAAATCCTTGTTTGTCTATCTATGCATATTTTTATATTTCTATTTGCTCTTTATACAACAGCATTTGACATTGACTATTGCATTAAAAGAGTTAAAATCATTACATATATTTACACAACCGAATCTTCGAAGTCGGATGCTTTAAGTACTCTAGCTTACATTTGTTACAAAAGATTACAAGAAGCAGATATCTCATTTTTAATACTGCAAAAACTCATGATGTTAACATTATTCCGTTTCATGACACCTGTTATAAGGTGTTTATTAATTAAAGGATTTGTAAAGATTTTACAGAATTAAAAGTAAGGGTTTAAAAGTTTACACATAATTAATGAATAAACGAAATCTATGAGAATCGTTTTTCCCTAAATATATTTACATTTTAAATTTTATGGCATAAAATTATTCAGGGTAAACATCATACTTGACAAAATACAGTATCTAGAGTAAGATTTGTTCTGACACAAACTGTCATTCGGTTGCCATATTGTGTGATCTAAATTCCAAAGTTTTCAAGCGGACGCTGTTTTGCTAGCATTGCTGGACATCAAAAACGTTAAGTGTTCTTCAATCAATCCTAAAAGCAACGTTTCCATTTTCTCAGCATATCTCACTATTGCCATGTACTGGACAGTTAAAGAGTCCGACTTTCCAATTGCTCTATATCTTATGCTTTACAATACGCATGGCTTAGACGTGCTCCAAGGAGATCGGCCAATCACCTTGTCAATCGCTAGGTAGACGAATGGTAAGTACTGAATAGTACCTAATTTTGAAATATAAATTCCAGTTGAGTGAGAAGTTTTCCAATTCAACGCTGAGATAGATCTGTATATATCTATCTTCGAATTCAAACTCCATTCTAACCAGAAACTGTACATGTAAAAATTGGAAGGTAACAAATGTTTAGTAGCTTGATGGACCACACATGCCGGAGTTTTACTTAATATTGTTCTGACCTAACCATGTATTATACAAGTTTACGCTTTCCTTTCAAAGTTTTGTTTACCTAATGTATAAATACTAATTCAAAAGCCTCCACAACTGAAAATTTTGAAATATTTGTACCAAAGCGAGTATACATTTAGAGTGTTTATCGCTGTCTAGCATGCATATGTTTGAACACATCTAAGAAGTATACACTTTTCGTTAAGCATGATTGAGTTAGATTTAACAGAGTTAGAAGATTAATTGCCAAAATAACGCACTAGTACTATAACGACCTAGTGATGAACAATGTGATACAACAATGTCAATGCCAGTCATTCCTTATGTACGAATATTATACTGTGCACTAAATTAAATAGTTAAATCTACAAAGGATATTTTATTGGCACAAGAACAATGATAGATAAAGATAAAGTATTATCTAGTTTAAATAATAAAAACAATCAAGTTAATCTAACTTGTAATGGCGGATTTTAGTGATAGATCCACGTAAATTCTTTTTAATGACAAGTTAAATGTGTCACGTATACATGTAGAAACATATAACGTTTGCAATGATATAAAATTAAATATTCAGTTTTACTATATAAGGAACTTCAAAAACATAATATTTTTTTATTTTTTTAATTTTTGTTTTTTGATAAATACAAATACCAGAAGATGAGCTGTAGGGTGTACCAATACAAGAATTACCTGTTGAAATGGCTTCAATGATTTTATAATTTGCACGTATGAAAAGAAAGTAGGCATTGTTATTACAGAAAAGTCAAGAGTTAAAAGTGTACACGGATTATGTGTTTAACAAAACTGAAAATCAGGACGAGATCATCTAATTGGATTATACTATCACAAGTAAAATAACATAAGTTGAATAAGATTATGTTATCGTGACAAAATATAGTGGATGGCATAGACACGCTCCCATATGTTTACTCTGAAACCTTGTAATCAAACTTGTATTCTGACCTCATTAACTGTTTATTTTCATTGTTTTGTTTTAACTTTTGACTTATCTCTACTCTAATAACCAAAGATTCCATATGAATTTGGATAAGCACATTTTCCATAGGCATCAAATCTTTGGAATAAAAGACCAATATAAACTAAAATATTTTACGATGATTCTTTATGATGGAATTGTATTTTTCACATTATCACTATTTATTTGGAAATGTCCTCCACTGATTGCAAATAATTGTTACAGGGGTGATTCCTATGTTGTATCCTTCTATGTTCAATCCTAAAGATAAGAACACCCATTGTGTAGAAAAAGGTTACTAGTTCCATGGTAAAATGTGCTATTTATTTTATTTATCACCAGGACTTATCTTAATCTATATAAATATTGAACAGAATGCAACAACAACGTGGAAGACGACATTATATTACGTTTTGATCACATCTAGTACACACTTTGTTTCTCCGTAATGTTTAACACAACATAAAATAATTATTTAAATGACAGATAAAAGCCCCATGGGTTCTATCAAACGCTGTGTCATTTTCTCACTATTGTAATGGGAGTAGTGGAATTTATCTTATGTCCACCTCAATGCAATTAAGACATTTATCCATTATTAATTGCTTGTGGTTTAATTCATGGTACTTCTACGTGTTCGATGAATTTATTTATGTGCCTAAACGAAATATGGAAAATATCTTGTCCACAAAGAAGATAGAGTTTACATTTATTAACTTTATCTGATTTGCACAAAACTGATGAAAAATCCAAATAAATTAGCAATCAGACTTACAGTCTTTATATCTTATTTGATTTTCCGCTATTTTGCTATATGATAAATCTATTTAAAGACTGGTTACGTTATAGTTATCCAAACGTGTTAGAAATAGTGTTATCACTACATGTTGTTAAGTTATTCTTCATCATTGCGTTCCTTATATCTTTAATTATTTTATCTGGGCACTGGTTGGTTAAAGTTTTAGTGTTTTTATTTTTTGAGTTGTGATGTTTTCTATTTTAATTTTTGTTCTTCTGTCAGGTTGCGGAATGCTTCAAATCACAATTACAGCCTTCTTATTACATACACCGCACCCATCAAAGAACACACCTGATATACAAAGAACAATAATTATTTATTATCTAGAAATCGAGAGATGCACATAATGTCTTTTCATAAACTAGAAACTGATTAACTTCTATAAGAAAGTGTGAGTGTTTTATGCATTAGCCCATCCCGACCTTACCGTTCTCACATTTTTATTAATCATACCTTGTTCTATGATATGTTCTCACACAGACTGGTAACCATAAATTTCTGAATGTAATGAAAATGTTGTGCTCATTCAACTTACAAATATGTTCACAGCCGCAAGAAATCATCTGTAATATGCACATTATTACCATCTCATCTAACCTTTACATTGAGCTATGTAAGACAGTTACATGGCACAATTAAGACACTGGGGCCAACAAGGCATTACTACAGAAGCATTTGTTCTAATTCTATACTACTTGGAGTTTGCATAGTACAATGGTTTCCTGGATTATGATGTTATGCACCCTGAGATACTTTCCTTTTCTTTCTTTCTGTAAAAAATTATATATTTACATTATGTTACCGTATCTGTTTATTAAATGCATATTTATTAAATATATTTGTAATCTATTTAAATGCTTATTGAAATTGGTAAAAGTATTTAATTCTTTTCTAAAACAACATCATAGTGAATAGACAAATCATGGTACTAAAAAATCATCCAAATCCAAGTGTATCTGTCGTTCAATTGGCTTTTATTATTGTTGAATGTTCGGTATTGCATCTGTCTTTTTTATTACATCCTTTCATTTGGTTTGCATGGCTTTTATCAGATCGGGTAATAAATAACTGCTTAGACATATCATGTGCTTCTGAGGTCTTTTTCTTCTCTGTCTTTTCGTCAGTATGTTGTGTCACCTCAATTTTAGTAGATCTTTCTGCCGCACTCTCTCTCTCTCTCTCTCTCTCTCTCTCTCTCTCTCTCTCTCTCTCTCTCTCTCTCTCTCTCTCTCTCACACACACACACACACAAAGGTCTTATTCTGTTGCCTATTTCTTCTTTCTTTATGTCCATACGTTCAAACTATATTTCTTTAATATTTCATATATGTTTGTGTCAACATGTCTTTGCAGACATTGTCTAATGGCTGCATCTGTTCATTCTACCAATCAGAGGAAGTTCTAATGCAATTGTTCTTCAAGAGTAAGTCATTGTTTGTCGACTGATCTTGTGCATCATATCGTATTTCTCAGCAAATATTTCTGGAGATTTTAACTAATATCACTTGGACTTCGTAAAGTATGTTTACCGCAACAAGACGTTTCACTTAAAAAGAAAACAGAATGTGGAAACATAAATTAGTTTACCGTCTTTTTCTGTAATGCAGATGTTCAGTTCATTCTTGCACCACTTGGTAATTAAATGCATGAACATGATGTGAAAATAAAGTCAGTATAAAAAAACACTTTTACCTGGTACTGTTACGACTCTAGGAATTACGTAACAATAAAACGATAACCAACAAATTATGTATAACTGAAATTATAAATTGTTTTCCCTAAAACACAAAGTGATAGAACTGAAAAAATTACAGTATGGTGAACTAATTTCGGAAACTTCCTGAACGTTCAGTCTATTTCAATAGTTCCAAGTAATCCGAAGAAGTTCCAAATGCATTCTGAATGGTGTCTGCATTTACTGATGTACCAGCAATACAGAAAAATCACTATGTTATAAATGCAAGTGTCTTTAAATAAGTTTACGATAATTCCAATATGTCCAATATCCTAGTCTTTAAATGAATGTTACAAAACAAAAATAATTTCAACGAAATCATTAAAATTAAATAAATCAAATAATTCTTTCAATAACTCGTACAAGACCAGTAATACAATTAAGGATAAACCATTCTGCTTAATAGTCCTTGTATATGTCAATCTAACACTCAATAGCAAGAAACTGCAATACAAGGCCTGAATTAATCAAAGTATTTCGAAATACTCGAATCGGTAAACAAATAAATTTTTGTCAATATTGCCAAATAGAAATTAGGTTAGTCTGACCTTTAACCAAAACTAAAGTCCTTGTAGGATCACGTGTCGTTTATCTGAACTTTACCTTATATCTTCCTTACCTAACTTAATTGATTCTAATTGGAATGATTCGGAAGATATGAGAGTTTCAAAAGAATTTAACACCTAGTTTCCATGACAACAATACCACATTTCACGTAAAAGATGTTGTTTGAGCTAATATTATTATCCTGTACTCTAGTTGTAGCCTACTTATGTGGGCATTTATTGTACATTTTTGTGAACATATTCCAAGATGGTTGCCAAGTTCACTCTACGTAGATATTTTTTCTTTGGTGATCGGTCAAACTCGGGCGTTTCTTCGATTTGCTTTCGCTACCTACCGTTTACTTGCAACACAATTCTGAAGTGAATATAAACATCATGTTAAGGTTAGTTGATAATTATATTTAAGTGACCTTTTCTCTATTTCAAACTATATTACATGGAAAATGTTAATGTTGGATAATGACAATTAATTTTAAAGGTAATAAATTATAAATGGATACAAGAATATGCTCAACCTGTGAAGCAGTAACTCTGGATATTTAAACCATCCTGGAGGATATCAAATAAGGGCCGAAATATTGGAACGAAACGTGTATAAATGATTGAATCAATACAATGACAAAGGCATCATCATGACGATTCTGTTCAAATTATTCGCATACCACAAAGTTATTTTCTAACTGAAGAAACAAATTCTGAAAATACTATATGTGTCGTTCCTTCATCTGATTTCTACAGAAAGTTGCTAAATTTCAAACCTTGAAGATGTTGGTGAAAGAGATCTTTCTATAGCTTATGTTATTTCTTGTGCCTATTTTGGCTTTTGGTTTATTCAAAGACAGCCAAACACATGATATAAACATTTTAAAAAATTTTATATCTTGTTTAGCGATTTAATTAATAAAACATAGATAATCATGCAACAAGAAAAGTTATTACAATTGTGATAAATAGGAAAGTAATACCTCTATCACGTTGTTTCCAGTACATACTTACTTAAAATTAATTTCAGTCCTTGTTTCGATGTTCCTTTTCTTGTTTTACCTTTGCTCTCTTGAGTGTCTAAAATATATTTGTCCAGTTTTTATCGAACTTGCACTCAGATAAATGAAACAAACTCAGTAAACTATCTCCTGTCATTTGTTGTTATTGAATTTTTTGTCGGTTGAGTACTTGCTGAATATCAAATAATCACTTTATTATTACAACTGACAAAAACTGTATTTAGTTCAGGAATCTTCGATCGTGAGCATACGGTACATGAGTAAAGAGTCTATTTCAAAAATATAAAAACATGGTCTATTTCCATATTACCACATTTCCCTTCTTTTGAGAAAATGGTTTGTGTATGTTTTGGAATTTTAACGTGGCTTTAAAACTTTTGAGCCATATCGCTACGATGTCTGCAGTGTAGCAGTGCATAGTGATGTTTTGCACAGGGGCATTATGCCGTAGACATATAACATCATGCCCCACCAAGTCACATTATCCTGACACCAGGCTGACCAGTCCTAAAGCTAACATCTTAATGCTACCGGGCCAAGTCAGGCCGTTGCTAATACCATTTTTATAAGCCTTTGGCGGATGCCCCAACCACTTCGGCCACCGGAACTGTCTTGAGAATATGGTCTAACTTACTACATTGGTTCCTGAAAATAATGAAGTGTAGGTGCGTTATCTAAAACGGAAATGAATAAGTTGTATTATAACTTGAGCATTAACAAATTTTAATCATTGCAAATTATAATAAATTCTGTAATGTAACAATACAATAGTCAATGGTCTTAATTTACTTCAACAAATTGTTCAATAATATTTTTAAACCATAATCCAAACTATGTTATACACATCTTAACAACCTAATCGTTCACGCAGTTTAATCGTCTTATTTGCACTTTCATAAATAGATTCCAACCCATATCAGTATTATTAGTCAATCACTGCACTATTTATTCTATTACTTGCTTATCCATTGATCATTGTTACGTATATGTAATTAAATTGCTTTTGTGTTAGTTTTAAAATTCTTTTCTATTTTATTTTTGTTTCATTACATTTTATTGTAATGATTATTATCACGGGATTCGATATTTTCTTTCAGCAATGTTGTTTATCTAAAACGTAAAAGGTGTTACATTAGCATTATTTTTAGTTCACCCTGGTGCGCGGTAGTGTAAACACTACGCGAAAACGATTGGCTGTTGCCAAGGTCAGTTCAGTGTATGTGTAGTCTGAATAAAGAATGTTTTATTTTTAAATTTATTTCAGAGTCTGGTTCTTAAATAGGGCTGTTCTTGCTACGTGACAAATTTCATATTTTCTATTACGTTGTTAAAGTGTTAAGAGACCACGTGACCTATCACGCGAGAACGGGATGATATTTTGGCTGGATTTAATACCCTTTCTGAGAGCTTTTCAGTTAGTTGTACTTTTGAAACCTTGAAGGCTGGAGAGGTTTCTATTGTTGAAACCAGATTGTTTTAGAAGTTCATTTGTTTTTAGAATTTAATTATTTATTTTCTAGAAAACCAAACGAGTGTATTTTTTTTAAAAACTTCTGGAAGAAAAAAATTCAGTGGAAATTTATTCTAGAATTATACGGAAACATAAACTGTGATTCAATTGAGGAATTGTTGCCATTTGTACAAGGGCCACATCTGACAGCATCGCCTTCTATATTGGAACGTCGTCGAGATTCGAACCTGGATTCTAATAGAACTATTTAGTGATAGGACTTGTATTTTTCATTCTTAGGATTAAATTTTGGATTATATTCACAAACCGTAAGTCCTATTTTCCAATTTTTACATTGTTTTCTAGGGAAATAAATTATTTTGTTAAAATATACAAAGCTTGTTGACTTCACTCTTTTCTCTTGTTATTATTGTACGAGCCTACACGTAACATCATCAAGATATTTTGTACAAGCTTTCACCTCTCTTCCCGCCCGTGTTACATAAAGAACATTTGATCTAAACTTCTGTACTTACATGTTTGATTCCTAAGGGTTGTATTTAAATGGGGCTCTCCGGGGATATTAGTTTGGGTTGTACAGTTCGAAGATTCATTTCTAGGTCTCGGCAAAATGTTGGCAGTAAATGGAGTTATCTTTGATAACGTACCACGGTTTTATTGAGTAACTGTATGTTTCAGTGGTACCTGCCAATCTCAATTGAGAATACCTAACACAAGCTTGTTGCTTCCATCACTTTATTCGCACAACTGATAAAAAATGCATTTCGAGGGGGAGTCTTCGATCGTGCATATACGGTACGTGAATAAATTATCTATTTCAAATACATGAAAACATACCCTATGCCAATATTAATTCAGTTATTTGACATTCTACAATTACATTTAAATCATTAATAAATAGACTTTTTTTCATCTCAGATGTTTCTGTTAATATGGAAATATCTGACAATAATTTTAATGTTCCCGTTAGGTCTTGCAGTTTCAAACTTTCCTGATCTTTCTTGATGTGTTTTCCGTCCATTATTTTCAACTCCACTTCATTTAAAGGTCTACCGGGGTTTTCTTTTCTTTGTTTGTCTCATTTGAATCACTAATTTTAATTCATGTTGTGCTCTTCAAATGCTTCATTTATCTCTATTGTCTTCTTTTAAAACCCAAAGATTTTTCAAATGGTTCTTTGTCCATTTAAATATTGTAAAGATGATAGAAGATAATGATTTTGAAAAATTTAATTTGCCAGAAGATTATGTGAGCAAATTGGGACATTTAGCTGAAAGAAAACGTTAATAACATTGATTTTAAGGGTAATGAAAAGCACCATCAGGAGGAAGGTTGTAATAATTGATGAAAGAAAACGGCACGAGTGCCTCTGATGGAGGAGTAAAAGGTATCGACGAGTCTTTCCTTTCTTTAACGTAGCTAAACAAGCAATAAATATTGCCAGCTATTTATTTTGATGTATTTGAAATCAGCAACATTTATTGCCTAGTACCATTTGCCGTGTAATAAACTGGCTTTATAAAACTGCTGCTTATCAGCTGATCATGTTAACCGTTCTTACTTTTTTGTATTAATTTGATTAGTTGATTGTAGTGGAAAATAAAGGTAGTTAGATGAATGTAGCGGCTGGCAAAACATAAAATAGCATTAGCCCAAAAGTTAACATGCGGGAGGCTATATGCGGACATGGGTAAGTCCTATCCGAAATGGGTTTATAAGTTTAATATTACGGGGTACATGGTAACATTATTAGAAGTGGTTGACCTCTATTTATCAAGACTTACGCGAAATCAAACGTTAAAATTGTTATTAGGTTTAAAATTGGAGTAAATCGTAACAATGTTTGAAGCAGATGACCTTAGTTGGTGTTACATAATAACGTTGTTAGAGTTGACCTCAATATGCGTCACTATAGGTACGTATGCGAAATCCAATATTAACATTTCCTGCATGGTTTACATGGGAATAGTATTACAGAGACATACGTGTTTATATGTCAGTTCTGTTCATGGGACTAAACGGAATAAACAATGTTAAATAGGTCAATAGGTTTAGCATGGGAATTGCATTATGGGGTCATAAATGTATTATCCAACACATGACTCCTCAAACTAACCAATACCCACTACTCGCTATCCAAAATGCCTTGCACTGCATCTAAAACTTCCAAGCCTACTATCAAACTATAAGGGAATGATGAAAAAAGGGTAGAAAGTCACACAAACATACTATCCAACACACCACTTATACTATCAAACACCAACTTATTTTTACTATCTGACAGCTACTTTTGTATTACTATCCATCACACAATTACGAGGATATGAAGTAGAACAGGGCCACAATCGATAGAGAGAAATGTGTTAGCTCATAACCATATTGTTTTTGTTCAATTAAACAAAGCAATACCACATAATTTCTAATTTTATAGTTTTGTGAACATTACGGATATCTGTTTCCTTTAGTTCAGAAACGAAGTGTACATCGATGACAAAATAGAAGTGTGTTAGATCACTGGAAGTCAAGTTTGCCTCATGTTTAAATAGTATTTGCTTGCTTGTTTCTATTCTGTGTTAGAGAAGCTTCTTTTTGTTACAATAGAAATGGTGTTGTCTTGGTTGTTTATTGAAAACAGAAATAGTATCGTTACACAATTTTACATTTCTCTCTATCGAGCGTGGTCTTGCTTTCCTTCATATCAGCGCACCGAAACTGAGAGGATATTTTCCATCACGATAGTACTTGTTCCATATCGAGCGGTCCGGTCGTCATAGTTGCTGTCCATTCGTGCTTATGTATGATAGCGTATGCATATTTCATGCACTTCTTTTACATCCTAACATTCTTATGTAATAGTAGGTTTGTAAGTCTATAAGTATAACGAGTGTAAAGCACCCCTACCGTTTTCGTTTGTCAGTAAGTATACGTATCCTCATCACTTCCACAGCGCGTTTGATAGTTAATCAAAAGTAGGTCTTTGAGAGTATATTAAAATTGGGTCTTGGAGAGTACCTAGAAATTGGTGTGTATAGTGCAGGATGATGGATAGTAATACAAAAGTGGGTGTTGGAAGTATATAAAAATGGGTGTTTGAAAGAATAGGTGGTGTGTTAGATGATTTTTGTGATTTTATTCCCTTTTCTTACATCATACCATCTTTTTTCTTTTTCTAATAGTTGTTGTGAGTTTAAGACACAACACAAGGCATTTTGGAGATACCTATGATGTGTTGAATAGTATATGGTGTGTCGGATAATATATTTGTGTTATTTCATCCCCTTCTTTTGCATCAGAATCTTTTCTTTTGTATGTGTTTTTAGACACTTCACAACGTTTTGCAAGGTGTGTATGAATCGTTTTATAGTATATGTGGTTTATTGGATAGTATGTTTGTGTGATTTCATTTATTCTTTTACATGATACCCGTTTCATCTGATAGTATGTGTGGGGATTTAGACACCACAAAAGGCTTTCTTCAACCATTTTATGAACAATATAAGCATGATTTACGTACTTGCCCATTAATAGAAGTTGATTACTTATAACAAAGTTACCCTCGCGTTGTTAAACTTATTGACCCATTTAATATACGATTTCTCCTTGTCCTCATCGCGTCTCCAGTATGTTAACTTGCGTGCTAAAGTCAATTCCCGTTTGTCCCCTCCCCCACTATCCACATCTAACTACTACGTTTTATATTTTGAAACAAAAGAATAAAACGAACAAAGTAATAAAGAGCAACATAAAACCTCCAATATATTTCTAAGAGTAAATTAAGCCAGCTCCTGAAACCAATTCAATGCACGAATATTCCTTTGATTCGTGACCCATATCCTTTAATTGGTGTGCTGTTGTGATCGTAGGCCCTGCCGTTCTGCTTGCAAGACTGTTACAAATATGTTCGCTTCTATCACTGTTTTTACGGTTAACCTATACATATCTAGTTTTCACCTTAGCTTCTTTTATTTCATGTTCTGTCATTTGACCTAATGGTAGAGACTGCTTATCGACTAATGGTTTTATATTATTTTGCAGGTCGGGTATTTCTTGGTTTGCATTCAAAATGTAGGAAGATAAACTATAATCTTTACATGAGTAGTGAAAGTTATCCGGTCTTTATTAATATTTCATGACATACATCTGGGCTTCTTTGCTCGACTCATCCATTTTTGTCATATACTGGCAATAGAAAGTGACGCAAGTCTCCAATAAGAAAAATGTACAATTTTACCTCTGTACTGATAAAGAATGTTCATAAATAAGTCAAATGTTTCCTTCTTTAATGAGATTTTGTAAATAATATCGTAAATGATATGGCAAACGATATTTATTTAAATTAATGAGACGCAAACATACGACAAGCCATCTAATGTGTTCGCTGCATAACGTATTACAAGATTATACACTTTTTACAACGAATTATTTTGTCCTCTTTCAACAGTATGAAAACAGCTTGCATTTACGTTTTGATTATCTGAACAAGATGCTATTCAGGCCAATGGTTTTTTTCCTTTCAATAGAATATAGTATAATAAAGAACAGTTAATTTAGTCGTCCTAACATTTTAGTGCTTGGTAGTTAATAACAAATGGTGTTGTCTTCGTGGAAAGGCTTCTGTAAAATGTATATTCTTAAAAATATTTGTATTTGTCGCCATTGGATTGCTGTTTCTCCATTTACCATAGGATGTATTTATTATTTTCATAATCTATCGTCGACACTTTTTAACCATTTGGTATTCGCTTTTGAATGACACATCTTCATTGGTTGCAGCCACTATTTGTACATGAAGTAACTCTGATATTTCTTTTCCAATAAGAGTTTCATAAACGTTTGCGTTTGTTTGTACGGATAAGGACACCGGTAATATTTGCCTCCAGAGAAATTGTAGTAAGACAGCTGTATTTGCTTGAAATGAAATTAGATTGAACATATGGTTTATTTTTATCAAGTGTACATGATTACTTGAATAATTACAATCTCTATTGCCGGCGTCTTTGCCCACAAATTCTAACTTTTATACTATATACAGGTACGTAATAAGGAGTGTTAGATACGAGCGACTCTCCGGAATGCCAAGTTCGGGTGTGGATGGAGACAACATTTCGCACAGCTTGTTGTGTTTCTCTGGATGACATTGCCAAAGGCGAACTGCTCACTCAGGGCGCTGTTTCGATCAGCCAAAACCTTGCTACGGCAATAAAAATACGCCCGATGGTGCCGGCCATATATTAGTTTGGTGTATTTTTGCCCCTCCCTCCCACTCGCCACCTTTTGTTGTTGTTGTTGTTGTTGTTTGGGGGTTAACGCTGTTTCTCGGTGCATGATAGGCTATATATTGGTGCCAGTATAAGTGGTTGAGGAAGAACACAGGGAAAACTCCAGGAAAAACCACCGACCCACGGGAAGGTACTGGCAGCTTTCCCACATACCTGCGACTCGAACCCAATCAGACAGAGATGAGATGGCAGTGACAGGTAATAGCAATAGTGTTAGACCAATATTTAACATAGATCAATCATCCAGAAATTAGTCCTCTGGAAGCATATACTAGAGAGAAAAAAATGAATAGGAAAATTACTTAAAATCCAAGGAATAACGTTGCAAACATCTCTTCTGATGAATTTGTTTCTCAAAGTTCCCTTCCTTCTGTGATGCCACATAGTTTCCATTTTCTCTGGTAGATGGCGCTGGTGATGTTTTCGTGACCATACATTTTTTGAAAACCCCTACCCATATCGTCACACATCGTTACGCAAGTCATACCCCCTTTTCTTCCTCGTGCGTGACGTGATATAAGGACGGCTCCAATTCGATTCAGACAGAAAAATATTATAAATGGATAAATGTACTCATGTATTAAGCATATAAATTCATGCAATAATTAAGATGTAAAATAATGATAGGCACATATCTATTTAAATAAAGTAGATATTGTTAGTGAAATGTTTAACATCTAGTTACCACTTTTAATATTTTCTATGGATCCGTTCTATATTGTCTGCTTTCAAAAGACCCCATATTTCACAAACAGAGTGGACAATGACAATTTTGAAAAATATCACAGGAACATAGCGGATAATAATCTGTTATTATCTGAAAGTCAAGACCATTTTTAAACTTTCCTTACGAAAAGAAAACTACTGAGCATCAATGCAAATATTTGGTGCATTATTTGCCCTTGATCCTTATATAGTAGTTAGGTCTGTCCTGTTTTATCATAACCAAAATAGGTAGCCTCAAAACTGTGTATGTGATAAAAATGTTGTAGTCATTCAATATAGAAAGATCGTCGTTTCTGTGGGATATAGTGCTGCCTTTCACCGGTATTCTACCCAAATTGTTTACGACTGCATTGTTGGCGTCACCTTTACATGCATATCAAGTGGCACGAATAAACTACCAGATACATTCAATATATCTGTGCTTCACGTTGGGGCTTCACTTTCAAACTAAGCATTAACTTTTTGCAAAATTCAGGGAATGTAACATCTTTAATTTTTCTGATAATTCAGAACTCTTGTAAACAAATCGTAAGTTTTCCTAGATTATATTGCCCCTTAGGAATTTTGTATTTTATATTTAACGATTTTGTGTTTTGACCATCTTTATTTATGCCACTAATATTAAAAATGTATGTTAATCCCAAGGTAAGTTTTACATTAAATCTACAATATTTTATCAGTTTTATTTTGATTCTACATATATATCATACAGGAATGGGCAGGACTTGAAAGTATTGAAAATCAGAAAGGCGTCCTGTTATAATTGGTTTTCTTTTGTTTAGAGTTTAATGCCATTTCTCATCGAAAGATAGGTTATGCGTGTCTGTTAGTATAACTGGTGGAGGAACATTCTCTTGTAAGCATCAAGGAGATGAGATTCCACTGAGGAAACTTAAGTTATTAAGAGTATCAAAAAAGGTTTATATAAATTTTTCATGATATGAGCAATTATTCAGGTCTATTCACAAGTCGTTCTCTTTGCCGAACATGTAGTATGTTTCACCTGCAGTGGTCACTTAAAGTCCTCTGCAGGGTGCACAACCGAACATTCATTTGCCAAGTTTGTAAATGTCAATATATGAAAATGTGTATTTGTCTACATTTTAAGACGTATACTTCACTCTTACAATAGCAAGGCCCATGATTATTACAAGAAAATCGTATTATTTCTATATTTGAAAAGAAAATGTTTTGATTGAAGTTAATTTATTTCAGTTCATACATAAAAATTATTTTCACTAACCAGACAGAGAGAGAGAGAGAGATAGACAGAGAGAGAGATGGGGGGAGGGAGGGAGGGAAAGACAGAGAGAGACATAGAGATTTGACATATTTTCATATAAATATCTAGGTAAATAGACTGGTGCTTAGAAAATAGACCGTCAGAAAGATCGATAGAAAATCTGTCGTTACTGTTTGACAGAATGCTAATCGAGCTTGGAAAATCTCAAGTGAGGCACTTAAATCATACTATCAGAAAGAATATTCCAAAACCGGATGTATCACTAGATGCTTAAAAGCATCATGTTTCAACTAGTCTCTGCATTAGTGATACGTATCATAAACACTAACCATGCCCCAACCTGTCTGCTTGGAACCTTATTCTTAAATTGGGGGAGGGGGCATGGAAAGATGGATAGAACTGAATTTTATCAATGTTTAAATAAAGAACACCAGAGACATGTAAAGACATAACTTTTTCATGGAGTTTGTGAAAATGATTAAGATGACAAACACATTTTAACACTGCCTTAAAGACAACTAAACGCCTCTACCTTGACATCTTACAGCGCTTATGTAATTCAACTCGACCCTGGAGAAATGGAAAAGGAGAAGTTAGCACGAGTCGCTACAAAACAATATTTGTGTATTATTCCTAATTGAACTGTAGTGAACAAAAGAAAGTATTTAAATCTGACTTTCGCTAGTACAAAATTGCTTTTCAAACCAAAGTTAAACGACATATTGTGATCGAGATCTTAGTATAAGCCTAATAGTTCAATTCTTTATGTATGACCAATTTTTAGAGTTAAATTCTTTATGTATAACCAATTTTCTCCTCCCCACTGTTGAAAACCAATATAAATGCCAGCAACTGTCAACTATTTAAAGTTATCTAATTAAGAAGGTGTTTTACCACATTGAAGCATTCTGTTTGATTTAATAATTCAATTAAGTAGATAGTACAGTCCCCAAGACCACGTTTGATTAAACCGAAGCATGAATTTGCCGTGAAACTAGACTTTTTGGTTACCGAATTCATTCTTTATTATTACCCCGTCGACACCTGTGGCCACGTCGTTCACCTAGGAGGAGACAAATCATATAAACTCTTATTTGTGAAAAGAAAGTCGTAACGTGGACAGTTCTTAATATACTGCATATCACGTGTATTAATTTCAAGCATGTTGCATGTATGTATTAGGCTATTTAAACTTTAACGCTTTAAAACACAATCACCATCGAACGACAGCGATCTAAGTATACCATACTGTTAATATGTGATAAATGTCAATGATTACTTGCATTTTATTTAGATCAAAATTAATTATCTGGATAGCACCAAACGTAAGTAAAACTTGAAGTTCCAAATACTTAATCTTCTTTCATTATTATCGTAAGCAAAATACAAACTCGTGTCAAATAAGATGTGAATCGATGGAAACGGTGACTTTAAATCATCATTTGTTTCTCCTGAAGCTATTCTGTCAAGTCAGAAACTTTCACTACCTGCATTAAAAAAAACAATTAAATGGATAGCGTTTGCTAGATTCATAAATGTATGCTCTCCGAAGATGCCGTTTATATAGCCCGGCAATCAGTTTTTTCTCTGTGACGGATTCATTGCCTCCAACTTGAAGAGTAGAATGCTATCGCGGGTGGTCTCATGGAATATACGAGATAGGTTTAGAATTAACGATAGTCACTCAGTTGTAAAAGAAATCTATATAAACGGAAATAAGACTGAGAATCTTTTACTGATTCGATATTCACGACAGTAATGGATCTTTCTTAAAATAGACAAGTAACATGGGAATGTCTTTTACAGTTACACTAGGTGTCACTTGTACACTTGATCGTACACTTTCGTTTGTTTTAGTCATAATAGTTGCATGACGTCGTATGGAGCACCTGCTCCCATGTTCCTTTGCCATTTTAGAAATAGTTCATTCGGAGGCTGACTTAGTAGTATTAAACATGACGCCCGTCTTGTCTAACAAACATATCTGAGAACACACATACACACAGAGACAGAGCTATAATATTTACATGCATGAATATGTAAATTTTATGATATACTAAAGTGCAACAACTGCAATATTTGAACAGGTGGGAGTCGAAATAGACTGTATAAATATACTTTCATTCAGAGGAATCTCAACAATTTGTAGAGAACCCACATCATTGAATGTACATAGAGCTGTCTGCCCATTTGCTTCTCTTTTGAGACAACGTCTTGATGTATTTTACACAGCATGAATGATTTTTCTAATTTACAGAACTGCCGGGCTATGAAAAGACATAATTTTTTCATCTTTGCTTACCGTGGTAACCATATTCAATTTTGTAGACTAACCTAAGTCCCTCAATGACTAACTTAAGTTAGAGCATTATTTCCTTATTTTTATATGTAGTTGTAATGTGACCATTCTTGCGCTTTATTATACATTATAGATTTTTATATTAATGTTGCTTACCTCAAAATTGCTCATATATGCTTTAACGTCCGAAGCTGAATCTGTCGTATTTTTGTGTTTAGTTTTAAATTTGGGTTGACTTATTTATTTAAATCATTCACCAGAATTACAATGTGCTCAATAATATTTCGGACTAAATCAATATTTTGGAATTATAGTGATTTATTCAAGGACAATTTGGATTATATCACCGTGATACATCCAAAGACTGTTTGCACATTAGCACATTCAAGGCTAGTAGCATTTCAGCACCTTCAATATTTTAATTCATTCTGAACACCAGTGGCATTCATTCGGAAATCTATACATTTGGACTTGGGGAAGAACGTTTATGATTATCTGGGACTTAGTTCACAATACTGTTATTTTTAAATTTTGACTTTCTATCCTAGGAAATTTAATTATTTCTTCAACTTTACAAAATGTGTTGGTTTTCGCTCTTTCAGCAACTTAGTTTAGGACCAATTAGTTGCAAGGCTTATTTTATAATAAGTGAAAGCAAGTTCCTCGACAAAGGTATTAGGGTATACTGAAATTGATGTTAATGCTGAATTTACATTTTATTCAGTTGAGTATCTAGTAGAGTGTCAGCTGTACTACACTAACGACTAGGGCAAATACGGTCATATATAATCCCAGTGTGTAGACAAGGAGCCCGCTTTTATATTCATGGGGGAGAGCTTTCGTTTGCTTCTATCTAAACTCAATACTTGATAGGCAACTTTATGGTGAAGCAGTCCACAATTTTTAAGGAAAGTTTCCAAAAGCGCAACATCTCCAAACATGAGGATGACATTGTCGGAGAAATAAATTTTACCATCACACTAAATTAATTTTTGTCACAGATTTATCCAGAATAAGAAACATATCCGAAAGTAACATTTTATTTAATGTCGACATGGTGAATTTCTTTCGATACTTATCCACAGCTAACGTCCATGCATATTAATTACAGTAATAACAATATTTTAAAATTATCTTGTTTTTCCTGATAAAGATGACAGATGATGCTGACTTGTTAGACAAGTAATCGTAAATATCTTTAATGAACATGACTGAGCACCGGCCGTTTTCATTTACGACGTATTTGAGCAAATATAGAAATTGCATGTCATACTGACTTTTAAAACCCAACGATTTTAGAACGAAGCAGTTCAGTTTAAACAACGCACACAGAGGTCTACGATGAAGTGCAATTTGCATTGAAAACAATTTGAAGAAAAGAGTAGAATCGTTTCGCTGTAGATGGTTGAAGATGTTTGTCACACCAAGCAGAAATGTCAGAAAAACATAGATGGTCATTCCAGATTGTACTTGACGATAATACTGGTAATAGTATTCTTAGTAGCACTATTAGCATGTTAAAAAATTATAATATGTGGCTTTTTGTTAAGAACAGTATTGATCGTTCTCTAGTAGATAAATAATTCTGAAACAAGATGATTTTATGTGTCGTAGTGCTGTAAACGTATATCAATGTAAAGAAACGACGCCAACCTATGATCACAAAATGACTGCGCTACTGGATATATAACATTAGCTTACATGGAATGTGAAAAATCGCAGAAATTCTTAAAAATGCAAAAATGGCACTTCATAACATACCGTTTTTCAGAAAGAAAACAAACACAGGGCTTTTTCAACAATAACGTGAGTTTCACTGCACTCTATGACCCTGCCTATGTCAAACTCTCATTCTAAAACCAAAACATGCCTTCAGGAAATGTAACAATGTTTGTCCTAATTTTTTATTTCTCTCCGTTTCTTAAGAGTGCAGTAGAAGCAGACTTTGTTTTGGTGATGTCCGTAGTTCTGTTGGAAACTTTGCCACATTGTAGCGTGTGCTGCCAAACATGACATCACCTAAGTTGGGATATCTAACAAATGTTATGGTAGAATTTTCTATGAACATTTTTCACATAGAATATATCGTAGTCGTAATTATCATTGTCCTGTAATACCTTTAAAAAAAATAACACAAAAAAAATGTTGTCTTACATTTCCGTCTTTTTCCATTCTTTTTTCTCTCTGCAATGTAACGTTCAGTCTGTCTGTCAATCTCTCAAATCACTTGTCCCCCTTACACTGTCACCCAATGAAGTAACACGTATGTAAGCGTGCGTGCGTGCGTGCGTGTGAGTGTGTGTTAGCTTTCGTTTGTACCAAAATTTCATATGAACATTACATACAAAGACATAGTAACCATTAACTTAAACCGTTTAATTTCTCCGTGTAGGTGTATGTCATCGTTCTCAATTTTATTTTCTGCAAATCACTTTTGGGCTACTAGGTTGTAAAACATAATCTTCATGAGACACCAAATGAATTTTTTTCTTTACTGGTCTTGCTGATTCTGTCATCCTATCAGATTTACCACCTTTCTTTCTCTCAACCTCTCAGTTCCTCTCTGTAGTGGATGTAGATGATGTTGAATATGAGGTAATCATATCCTCTTCAAGATCGCTAGCACAAACTTCTACTAACACATTTGGAAAGTATTGTGTGACACGGATCGCAATTGTCTCTTGGTGTCTGCTTTCTCCTTGAAAATGTGTCATTGTTTCATCTTGATTATAAACTTTAATTTGACTTAGTCTAATACACTACTTGAACTCTTTACATTTCACAGTGTAGGTGTAAGCCTTCGTTTTCAATTTTCTGTAAGTGCCTTTTTGGGTATCTCAAATGTGACAGTAACGAATTTCTTCGGGGCTGAATCAGGACTCTCATGGTTTTGAGATAGAAGTGGAGGACATTGATGCAGGCTCACTCATGTCGTCTTTGGAATCACTAACATAGATTTGAGCTAACAGTTCGACTCGCGTGTGGGGTGATAAATGTTGTGATGAATATTATTTTTTGTACTGTAAAGGATATTATAATTTGTGAGATTTTATCTCCTTCTCTTATATTTTAAGCTAAAGGAGGGCGTTTGGATAGTGAGTATGATTTAATGGATGGTATAGCGGATATAATGGATAGCATTTTTGTGGTGTAAGGGATAGTCTGTTTTGTGAAATTTCATCTTATTCATTTGCATTCTTAGCTAACACAGGCAGTTTGGAGTCTGTGTGTGTGTGTGTGTGTGTGTGTGTGTGCGTGTGTGTGTGTGTGTGTGTGTGTGTGTGTGTTGGTCTTTGTTTGTTCCTATAAGACTTCCATTTACCCTATCCAGTCCATTTCACCTACCTACAGTAGCGCGTATTCAGGTCAGCCAGTTGCAAAACTGTTTCTATTTTTCCCCTAGTGTCCAGTACAGTGACGTCAGTGAAGCTAGAAAATTTGAGGCTATAAATATATACTTGGGTTTTTCCATAGGATTTTCCACAGGTTGGAGCTATAAATAGATACTAGGGTTTCTAAACAGCATCGTCACACAAGTTGAGACTGTAAATATATACTGGGTTTTGCCATAGGAATTTTCTACAAGTTATGACTATAAATAGACACTAGCATTTTTCCACTAGTATTTTTGGTAGTGTAAGAGATAGTCTTTTTTGTGAGATTTTATCTCCTTCTCTTACATTTTAAGCTAACACAGAGCGTTTGGATAGTGAGTATGATATAATGGATGGTATAGTGGGTGTAATGGATAGTATTTTCGTGGTGTAAGTAATAGATATTTTGTGAGATTTCATCTCCTTCTCTTACATTCTAAGCGAACACAAGGCATTTTGGATAATGAGTATGATATGTTGGATAGAATAATGGTATGATGGATAATATTTTTGTGTTGTAAGGAATAGTCTATTTTGTTGGATTTTATCTCCTTCTCTTACACATGAAGCTAACACAGGGCGTTTGAATAGTGAGTATGATATAATGGATTGTGTAGTGGGTGTAATGGATAATATTTTATGGTGTAAGGGATAGATATTTTGTGAGATTTCATCTGCTTCTCTTACATTCCATGCGAACACGAGGCATTTATTTAAACAAAAAGCTTATTCCTAAACACAAAAATAGTGATTGTGTGTGTGTGTTTTTTGTTTGTGTGTGTATGTGTGCGCGCGTACGTTTGTGTGTGTATGTGTTTGTTGGTCCCTTAACAAAAACTTATCCCTAAACACAAAAAATAGTGATTGTGTGTGTGTGTGTGTGTGTGTGTGTGTTTATTTTTGTTTGTGTGCGTGTGCATGTTTTTTCCATTAACAAAAATCCCTTGTCCCTGTTCAATGTATTTGTTTTGTGTGAATGTTGAGTAGTGTGACTATAACCACTAACTCTTTTGCTGAGGTGATTGTAGGCAATGGTGTGTTTTGTAGATAAATAAAGTCCCTTCTCCACAATGTATTGATAATAAATAATGTGGATTTATTTTGTTAGTATGAGTGTGTTGTTTTGTATAAAATTTTATTTTAGATTAGCACTCTCATCACTATTGATTGTGTGGTGGGTGATTCTATGTCTATAAAGTTCTATGTCCCGCCCCCGCCAGGCGTTATAGATTTTTTTCCGCTGTCACTGTTTTGCCCGATTGAGGTCAGCCCCTTGCAACATTGTTGCCAATGTCCAGTACCGTGACGCCACCCCATCTGTTCCATTCCTGTTGTCCCTATACAGACCCAACATACTATATATAAAGCTATAACGCTTAGCGGGGCGGGACATAGAACTTGATAGAATGCTTGGCGGAGCGGGACATATCACTTTATAGAACACCTGGCGGAGCGGAACATATCACTTTATATAAGGCCTGGCGGACATTGTTGCCAGTCTCCAGTACCGTGACGTCATCCCACCTGTTCGATTCTTATTGTCCCTATACAGTCCCAGCTTTCCGTTGTTCGTATACAGGCCCAATATTCCCATGTTAAAGTCTCATTGTCCCCAAAGTGCCGGTCCTGTATTCTCCATGTTAAATTCCCATTGTCGCTAGACAGTCCCAATCCATTGTCACTCTACATCTCTACGTTCAATTCCCCTTGTCCCAATACAGTCCCAATCCATTCAATTTCCTTTGTCCGTATACAGACCCAACCTATGTTAAACTTTTCCTTTTCGCTATACAGACCCAATCCATTCAATTTCCCTTGTCCGTATACTGGCCCAACCTATGTTAAATTCCCATTGTCCCTAGAGTAGATATAAAATTCCCATGTTAAATTCCCATAGACCCTATAGTGGATATGCCATTCACTCCATGTTAAATTTCCCATGCTAAACTCCCATAGACGCTATAATGGATATACCCTTTTTTAACACTAAAGTCCCATAGACCCTATAGTGGATATACCATTAACTCCATGTTAAATTTCCCATGTTAAATTCCCCTTGTCGCCAGAGTTGGAGATCCCTTGTTTGAACATTAAAGTCCCCTTGTCCGTATAGTGGCCCACTTTACTACTACTAGTCAATACTCTAGTAATTACGTTCGTTTGATATGAACGAAATTTATTGTAACGCTATAATCATCGACTTAAAATAGAGAATTCCAACGATGTTTGATTTCATTTCATAAGTATAGTTTGCTGAAGTTTTTTCTTTTCAAGATCTGGAATTAATTTGATTATATTAAGCTTTTGACAATTATTAGTGTCATTAGGGTTTGATAATTCGCTTACTAATGGCTTGTCACTAGTGAATTTTATTTTGTAAACAACATAATGCATAGTCAACATCAAAAGACTGGTTGCACATTAACACATTCGAGCTTAGTGACACATCAGTACGTTCGATTTGGAACACAACTGGAATTCATTTCAAACTCTTCATTTGGACTTGCGATAGAACTATTACGACTATTTTCGATTTAATTCACAATACTGTAAGTTCTCTTTCTAAAGTTTAACTTGGTATTCTAGGAAATAAATTAATTAAAGTTGATGATTAAGTTCACGTTTTATTCAGTTCGTTGTTTAGTAGAATTTCAGCTGTACTACGATAAAGATTTAGGATAAATCCGGTAGTAGTTTAACAGATGCCGTGCCAGTGCGTAGAAAAGGAGCCTGCTTTTATTCATGAAGGTAGCTTTAGTTTGCGTTTGTCTTAATTAAATACTTGATAGCCAGTTTCGTAGTGAAGCAATCCATTTTTATTACATTGTGTTTTACAAGGACACTAAATATTTGAACATGAGTTTTGCATTGCAGGAGAAATGAATCTCACCATCAAACTAAATCACTTTGAGACATAGATTTATCCAGAAGAATAAACGTTTTAAAATTTTGATTTTATTTGCACATATTGGATTGGTGTAGGTAATTATCTACAACTAACTTCCGTTTATATTAATTACAGTAATAACAGTATTTTAAAATTTACTTGTTTTTCCTGATACAGATGCTAAATGATGCTGACGTATTTGACTCTTTTATATCGTCTGACCTATAATGTGCAGGTAAGTAAACAAGGCATAAATCAATTAGCTGAGACATAAGAATGTCAAATCTTTATGAGAAAGATCAAAACCGTATCTTGAAGAGACAAATGCCAGAGTACCTTCTGTCAGAAATAGTCATATCATTTAGAATGATTTTCTTTTTCACGTATGATACTGCAAGACTCGTCAGACAATTATAAACTGAGCAAATGGCCCTTTTCATCTAAGGCGTAATATAACATGTCATACTGACTTTTTAATACGAAGGAATTTAGAATAATGCAGTTCAGTTACGATAGTTAACAGGGGTGTACTCCTAGAGTACAATTTGCAGTGAAAACACTTTGAAAAAAAAGTAAAAATCGTTGCACTATAAACAGCTAATGATGTTTGTCATAATAGGCAATAATAATAATAATAATAATAATAATAATAATAAAAATAACTAGTAGTAGTAGTAGTAGTAGTAGTAGTAGTATATCAAACCAATCGTTAGATTTGTAGAATCAGTGCCATACATCGGTATTATATAAGGATGAAACAATGACCATACTGACCTAAAAGCCTAAGCGCATGGGGATACTAGAAGGAAAGATCAGCACATTAAAAAGGCACCCGCATTTTTAACGTTTGAATATGTGACTAAAGGTTTAAATAAAGTGATGTATAACTGAGCTAGTGAAATTAAAGCTAGACTAGAATATGCCAGGTACTTAAAAATATTCAAAGTTCATAGATCTCTCAATCTTTTCATCTGTACACAAACTTGTAAACGCTCAGCTTCCATATTCTCTAATGAATGGTCAGATAGTTTTCGTGTAAGGCCATGTGAAAACAAGGATAAGAACATTTACACTAATCTATGGCGCATTATCGACATCGATCGGGAGGCATTTCCATGAAAACTGACAGTTCTTCGATATAAATATCTTGATTTATTTCAATCAAATTTACTGTACATGTTTTTCTAAGTTCTTATATTTTTCCAATGATTAACATATTTTTACAATTTGTTCAAAATGTATGGTCATTTATCAACTTCATCGTTAAGGCTAGTGAATACTCTACTAATCAGTTTCCTTAGATCTGAACCAAATTTGATGTAATGATTCAGTGATAGACATTTAGAAAAACAAATTCCGACGGTTTTAGATCACTGGCGTTTGATCTCGTTCGCTCATATTTTCTGTTAAGGTTTCTTCTTTTCAGGATCTGAAATAAATTTGATGATATTAAGCTTTCGACAATTATCAGTGTCAGTAGGGTTTTGGAACTGTCTTTCTAATTGCTGTAAATGCTCATCAATATTTCTAGGGTTGGATTAGAATTAAATTTGTATTCGATCCAACATGATTTCATTCAACTTAGATATTTCAGCAATTTGGAATGTATATGTGTATGGTTGTTGCCCATGCTGAATATGCGTTATTAATGACTTTCTCAACATAAGACGGCAAACTGCTTTAAAATTGGAACCTTTCCTTTGAGGCTATATATTAAAAACCAGTTCGTTGATTAGTAGTTTCGGACCATATGCCACACAGATGTGGCCACTGTACAGTTAAGGTTATTAACACCTAGGCAGGATTTAAATTTGTTACAATCAAATGTGCGGACAAGCATCACCATTGATTGATCTTATAGGAAGTAATTATGATTATACATTTTTAAATCTTATCTTGCAGAATTAATTCTCGTGACTGACCTAATCTAAATGTATCAAATCGAGACTTTAATAGTTTTTAAGGCGATGGACCATATCCATATTTTTGTGATCCCAAAGAAATCTGATGATGTTTTCCTCCAAAGCTATCTAACTATTAGTCTAGTAATTTGAGTTCGAAGGCACGTTGCTAAGAACATAAATGTACCATTCTGTTTTTTCATCATTTTTAAAGAACAGGTGTGAATTATGTATCCTGCTTGAGTGTTTACGACCGTGCAATAAAAGAGAATTACTGAAAGTGCATGCGTTGTAGATATGTTGGATATTTCTTGTGAATACATGCCTTACCATTATTTCGTGTGGATCAGTTAGGGCAACCGAGTAGCGTTCTGGTTGAGCTTTCTAGGGGTTTGAGTGTCAGCGAGGCATGGCGAGATGCCACCTTTCTTCTTGTCACCATGACTACAAAACACCAGAGGAATCTGCTGCCTAGAAAATCCATTTGACATTTTTGAAAGCGAGGGGAGTAAATAGTTTCATGCTAACACGTCCCTACTAATGAAATTCATGTTTTTATGTTGTTTCATTACATCTGACATTATGAAGTTTTGTTTATTAATATAATTACAAACCAATACGTTGAATAGTACGCAACGATCCTAGTGTTCTGTCCTTAGTACTGTTATGTTTCTTAGTTTGGGTACGCACTGCATGGCAAACAGCATCCACTTGCAAACTTTTGTATTTAGAAGACACAACAAATCAACCACATGACAGTTTGTGTCAGAGCAAAACTGACTTCAGATATTGTATTTTGTCAAAATATATCTTGCTTAATCTGAATAATTTGAAGCCATTGAAATTTAAAAGTTAAATATGATTAGGGAATTGCTATGATTTAATATGCTAAGTCAGGAAATCAATTTATCACGACAGTTATGCTAATGCATATTATGCGTATTGTACCGACCGAATAAAGATGATGGAGAATACGATACAACAAGGTCAAAGTAATGCATTATGTATAAAGGTTAAACTATACACTAAAAATTATGAAATAGTTGAAACTTCAAAAGGATATTTTATTTTAAACAAGAACAATCAAAGAAAATGACAAAGTATTAGCGAATTTAAAGAGCAAGAAAAACAAATTAATCAAACTTTATAGTGGCTCTACATTGAAAGATGCACGTAGATTCCTTTTAATGAACAATTTCAACTGTCATGTATTCATGTAAAAGTTACGTTTGCAAAGATATAAAATAAAATATGTACTTTTACCAAATACGTGACTGCAAAATTATATGTTTAATCTTTAGAGGAATACAAATACCAGAAATATTTGAAGATGAGTTGTAGGGTGTACCAACACAAGAATTAGGTGACTTTTGAAGTAGCCTCCATGATTTTATCATTTGCAAGAATGAATCAAATGTAAGAAATGGTATTAAAACATGTAATAACAAGTCAAAAATTAGAATTGTACACAGATTATGTGTTTAACAAAATAGAAATCATGACGAGATGATTTCATTGACTTATGTCATCAGATGATATATAAAAGACGATGAATTAGGTTCCAATACGTTGCTATCTTCATAACGTTATTGGAGAGGATAGATACTTTATCATATGCTTACTCTCCAACCGTGTAGTCAAACTTGTGTTCTAACCAGTATTTAACTAATCTCATCTATAATGACCAAAGATTTCATATTAATTTAGTCAAACACATTTTCTATAGACTTCTTATCTTTGGAATAAAAGACCACAAGAATTAAACTTTTTCAAAAGGGTTCTTTATGATAGAATTGTATTGTCATATTACCATTTTATATTTGGTAATGTCCATCACTGTTTATCAACCATGTTACCGGTGGCGGGGGGTGCTGACTCCTCTGTTGAATCCTCTAGAATAGAACACTCATTTTCCAGTAAAGGGATCTCATTCAAGAGCGCTCTTAAAACTCACCTATTTCGACTGCAAGAACAAACTTAAAGACCCAATAAAATGTTTCCTTACCTTAAATATTTTTCAGCGTTGTTTTCTGTTTTCTAATTTCATGGTGTTTGTTTTTTGTAATCATATCATTATATATGTTTGTCTAATGTTGTAAAGTGCTTAGAGCTTCTAAAGATTAGGCGCTATACAAAGTCCTCATTATTATTATTATTATTATTATTATCTGCTTCTTAAATTATTCGTTTCTAGGGACACATATTTAGCAAACATTGATGAACCATAGTTAAATCCATAATTTTTAATTATATTTTGATTACAGCCAAAGTTTCTTTTTGTTGAACTTGTCCAAAAGCATTGCTTTACTAGTAAATTCAAAGTAAGTCGCACAAAAGCACCTTCTTTGTTATACTGAATGGGTGGACAAACTATTGCAAAACGTTTGAGCGCACTGTACCAACTAGTGTTAGTTTGGTTTTATCATCAAATTCCCCTTCTATTCTTTTATCCCCTTTTGTTTAATTCATCACTCATTGTATTTATTTGCAATATTTGTATACACATTTCTTTGCTTAATTCAGTTTTGAACGTATCTGTGTTTCAATTGATCACCTCGGTGCAATGCTTTGTATTATCTACTTCCGCTTTAAATGTATCTATTTCGTTTTCATAATTTTTGCCATGTTATTACAATCTTTACTTAATTGTTTCAACATATTATCTAATTTGTCAGTGCTTCCTATACACTACACCGATATTAATTCTTAAAGTACTGATATGCATTGGATATTTTGCATCTTCTCACCAACTCTGCTATATAATGTGTCAATGTTAAGTGTTCATCAAACTGTATACTCAAGAATTTGGCAACTCTTCTGAATGCAATGTTTGTCTTGTTTAAGTAAAGTTTTGTATGTTTCCTATGGTGGTTTTTTATTTTCTTTTTTGGGGGGAGGGGGCGGTTGGAGGAAATAATATCCCTACTGTTTTTCTAGGAGCTAGGATAAAGCCCAATTTATCGGACCATCGGCAAATCTTATTCAGACCTGCTTGCAGTTCGCCCAGAACAGTTTCACTGGAAGTGTTTTCTGCTTTCAAGATTCCGCTATTGTCAGCGAACTGAGAGTGGTTCATAAAAGATTGTTCTATCGATTGTTCTAGGTCTTTAATCATAATACTGAAAAAACTGAGATTCAGTACACTTCCCTGGGGATAATCATTTTCCAGTTCATGTGTCCAAGAATTGGTCGCTCACTCTTGTTTTGATTTTTCGACCTGTTGGGAAGTTGGTTATCCATTTGTGTATGCGACCTGTTAGTCCATTGTGGTTTTATTTCTCATTTAGGTACTGAGTTCATATCAGATCAGATCGGGATGTGACATGTAGGTATAACTTTTAAATTACTGGAATAATGTCACCATCCTTTGTACTTGCAGCAGAATCTTGGCTTTATTTTGTGCTCTTCTAGTCTAAAACAATTGCCAAATGGGCCTAATCTGACTAGAAATGGGGTGTTTGTTGATATTCAGCTAGCCTTGGGTACTTCCGTACCATATTCCCTAAGTTCCTATGCTAATTTGATATTTGCATTGTTTCATTTCAAATGCTAAGCTTGAGTATCTTTCGGTGCAGTGGCTTTGGTTTGTTTGTTTGGAACGACAATGGTTCTTTGGAACTATGTCTAGTGACTAACTTTGTAAAGAGGCCGATCTTAGCTATTTCAGAGAATTTTGCTATTTGGTGGTTTTATTTGGTGTACATGGTTTTAAATCCCCCCCCCCTTGATTGTAGCGAGTTCAGATGTTATGCTCCCTTCACTTATGTCGATTATGTGTTTACTCCTAATGTACGTTGTTAATTCTTTGGGATAGCATTTTCAAGTTTTATTTGTGTGGCTGTAGAGGGGTTGGTGTCGGAGGGGTTATTGTTGGATATGTGTTTAGTGTTATTGTTATAATTTCTTGGTACTTTCAGGCTAATGTCTTTGTCTTTATTAGCCTTCCTGCAAGTGAGTTTTATTTTGTTTTTTGTTGTTTTTCCTGTTTTGTCAGTTTCCTTTGAAGGCTGGGGTTTTCGGGCTTTGATTTGTTTATGGTGGTTTTGGTCCGACATTGGCTTTAGTTGGACGTTTGGGTTTTGCTGGGCCTTTCATTGGATGGCTTCATTTACCATTACTTTTTCCTGGTGCGACTGGGTAAGGTAGTAATGGTTTTTTCTTGTTGTGGATTGGCTGACGTCTCTAGTATCCTTGACAGATGTTGCGAATGTATTATTTGGTGTGGTCGTTTTAGTCTCTGAGTAGTACCACTGACAGACTGATTGATCATTAATTTACATTGCTTATGATGAAAGGGACATGTGAGACGGATTAATGCCAGCACCGCTGGCTTCTTAATCAATCGACAGGTATGAATGACTGCCACCACCCGCCGCTTTTATTTGTACACTACGCGATTCTTAAATGCATGTCCAGATGTGGCTCTGGAGGACAAGGGGGCAGGAGAGCAGCCTCTTATCACCGAAGTTGTCCTTGTAACCTGGGTATTTGGTTAATTTTCCATGTCCGAAATGAATAGGCGTCATCTTGACTCCAGTTTGTGGTGTTATATCTGTGCTGTGCTTTTATTAATACAGAGGTAGAAAAATAAAGAAGATTTTATAGCTTCAATTTGGTTTAATATGTCCGTCTTTCTATGACTTTGCCTGATGTTTCCAGGTTGGAACCACCGTATGTGTACTAATTTTAATGAGTGCTTTTGATGATATGATTAGGAGGGTTAAACGTTTCCTTATATAATTATAATTGTTCCACCTGTTGTGGAGTGCCCTGCTGGTCTTGGGTTTTGATGACCTTATATTTTCTTAAAATCAGGATCTAAACTTGCTACAATTTGTGTATTTATAATCTTTCCATCATTGTACATCTGAGCCCGATTGTCTTTGGGTTTTTTGGACTACCTTATTTTAGTAAGTTTATGGGGTAGTTGTTATAAGTTCTGGAGCTATTTATTATCATTTTAGAATCAATCATTGTACCATGTGTGGCAGGGGCTAATGGTTTGGGCTTGTAACAACCTCTTTAGTATTGGTTGAGTTTTAACTATTATGATTAAGTATTTAACTGTACACTTATTATTTTTGTAAAGGATCATATTATTAGACTGAGGAGAGTTTATTATTTAGTTAAGAGGGAGTTAAAATGTTAATAATTTAATATGTGCACTTGTTTGGGTAGGTTTGTTTATCTATTATGTAAATATGATTCAGATGGGTGTATGTTCTACATATTCTAATTTGTTACTAATTGGTAACTTTAATATTTGCCCCCCCCCCCACTGGACTACATTGACAGACTTAACGTAGACATTCTCCTTCGAGGTTCATAACGTACGCACTTGCACTACTGCCCCCTAATGGCCAGTCTTCCTTCACTTCCCTGCCGATTGGTTCCCTTTCGCTTCGCCTAGGCCGAGGGTATTGGTACTATTAATATTATAATAACGTGTCCCTATTGTTTTTATATAATAATCGTGTTTAATAATGTTCCTGTTAATGATGGTTTAATGTGTAGGTTCGTTTATTTATTTATTGTTTAATAAGTGAATTATATTATGTTTTGGTTTTTGCTAAATTATATGATTTGGGTTTATATGTGCTATACCTTCTGTTAAGGAAAACATCACTCAGCTTCGGAATACTGATGTGAAGGAAGACATGACTGTCGCGGAATTGTATAAATACTTTTATTTATTAAATACATGTACTCGGGTTTCGTTTTTTGTGTACAACGATACCCGAGGGTGATTTATGTATATTGTACAATATTTTGAAACAGTGAGCTCGGTTCATCCTATGCCGCACGTGCAACGTGCTTTCGATGGGAAAAACTGAACACTTCCAGTGCACAGACGATGTAGGGGTGCATCATCTGTGTATAAATGCCTCACCGTAAGACTAAATCTTTACATTACGGAACATCTTGTCAGTGAGCAGTATACTTAAGGACTTGCACATCTTCATCTGTAGAGGTATGTGAGTTATTTATTAATTTCTTGTGTATAAGTTATAACTATTGTACTACCACGTTTAATTTTGTATATTTTCTATGTACCTTCGGCTTACGTAGTATAATGCAAATATTTTCTATTCTTGTTTGTGACTTAGCAAGAGATTTATATTAGCAACATAAAGTTGCATTTTCAAGCAAAGCTTAATACCATTGGATTCTTATCGGACACAGGTAGTTCACTTCGGAAACTGTTTATTGTTTTGTAATGTTGTGCTGATAATGTAATTTGTATAGCTTAACGTATATAACGTCATTACGTGTTATCGTATATGCCCATGTCATGCATAGTACACGGTGTTAGATGTATTTTCAGCTGATCGGAGTCGACGGGGTACCAGATGCAGAGCTAACCATAGAAGTTGACCACAGCAACTTGTTTTCATCATTACCTCATTTTCACTATTTGAGTGAATACATTTTACTATGAGAAAAGTACATCATTACTATTTGAGTAAAACACATCATTCGTTTCGTCGTGTGAAATTACTGTGAATCATTAACCTTTGTCCTTTTGCTGTGTAAGATCATTTATTTGTATTCACATTTTATGTTGCATTATTAGGTTCGTGCGGATGGTGTTAAGTTTGTCCAATATTTGGATCTTATACACGCACGTATTAATAATTATTTTCTCATTCAAGTCATATATCAGTAAACTTTGTATTTGTATCACCATCAAGTGTTCTGTTATAAATCCTAAATCAAACCCGGTCATCTTTGATAAAGAAAATATGAAAGCTCATATCCTAATTTTGTTTTCAATAAAGCCAAGGCCAGCCACACTATTTCTGTTTCAAAACTATTCGAAAAGAAAAAGTAGCTTCTCTAACTCAAATACAAACAAGCAATATTTAAACAAATGTCAAACTTGACTTCAATGATCTAAGGCACTGTCATTTTGCTATGAATGTATATGTCGTTTCTGACGTAAAGACACGTGATAGCCATACTGTCCACATACCCATCGTCTCGTTTATCATATCTAGAGTTATCACGACCAAGATAAATAATTAAATATTCTAAAGAGAATTCAATACTGCATCAATGAAGAAATTGCAGATAATATTTGTCCACATACCGTGGATTCTGATCATATTATCTCATATTAAATCGAATTGATGCACAATTTCTTCTCAGAAAACCAATGATGTCATCTTTCAGAGGAGTTTATGCGAGTCCTATAGTTAGGAACGAAGATAGGAACGGGTTCTGGTCGACGGATGTCGTATGTGTTGATATATCAGTCTTAAGTGATGTTAGGTTTACGACAGAGAAGTGCATCTTTGGCACACGCCAGGGGATTCCAAGAAGCTGTATAGGAGCTGTGCGTAAGAAGTTAGTGAAGTTCCATAACATCATTTCGTTTGTTTGTTTGTTCAGAGGTAATGATGAATCATCTATTCACATGAGTTTTTCTTAAAACGTTCTGTCCGGTAGAACGTTTATTTACGGATAATCTCCAACACCCGTTGCAAGAGAGCTGAACGTTGCGTTTGGTCTCCAGAATAGTCAATGGAGATGACGAATGGTCACACAAGTTTTCATATTACTTTCTGAGATGAGAGTTAATACTTCTCCAGATAGTCTTAAAATTTCTTCGTAACTCATCGTGATAATTTGTCATGCTGGATCGTTTTGAATGGCGAGTACTTAGAAACAATGAAAAACTAGAAAGATTCTATTGCAAACATTATGGTTGTCTCTTCTTGAGAATACGTTCACAAATACGTTTAAAAACCCAAGCATGCAAACAACATCGAGAGCATATGATAACTGTGAGGGAGCACAACATGATATGGTAGCAGAAAAAGCATGTTTTATTATGTGGCGGTAATGTCGTCCTGGGATTGGGTGTTCGTGTATTAAAAGAACCATACTTATATAAAACTTGTATATCTTTAATGTCTCTCAAACACGAACCAGTTAAATTAGTTAATACACATACCAAAACCGTTCAAGAAATTTGTGATATGAACAGACCATTTCAATTATAATTGAGAAAAACAACAGAATTAGGGCTGTGTTCTCCTCACGTGCCACCAGAAACCGATAATTTAGAAACAAAAAATTAAATAGTGAAAACAATCATGAGGAATTGATATTGCCAAATCCAAGTTCAAGCTGCAATAATAATATCTAATAACGCAGATCCCTTGACACAGAATAGCAGAATAATACGTTTTTAAAAGAGGGGGGAAAAATACAGGGAAAGATATTGTGGATAGCTCAGAATTACAACGAAGCAAGGAAGGGATACAACGTAAATGGGGAAAGTCGATCTAAACTGTTTATGTGAATATTACTGTTTGAATGTATGCTACATAAATGGAAAGTTATACTGCCATAAGCTGAACATAAAGAGATCCTTTGCAATCTATATGATGACGGAGATGGCAAATTTATATTATAGCGAATATATTTTGCATTGGCTATTGGAATATTATAAGAAAAGTGTATGTTTTATTAAATAACAGATAACCTTACAATACGGATAATAAAATTCAAAGAGTGAATGACCGCAAATCCAGAAGACGAAGAATGCACTTAACATTGAGTGCTTGAAACACATTCTAGTACTTGTTGTCACTCCAAACAAAATTACAAAGTTAATATAGCAAACTACAACTTTGAATTCCTTGGATACAATAGACAAGAAACGGCAAATAATTCTACTGAATCCGATACAGTTTATGAGTATCTGGAAGTTAGAACATTTGTACATTTTTGTATACCACATCGAAAAGACCTAAATTCCTCCATAAAATAATATTTATGGTTGCTAAGTCTGTACTATGTATCTGTGCTTCATCCTTTTATCTGATTGAACCGTTTCCATTAGTCAAATCGTATATAAAGTTATGGATCATTTAACTGTGGTCCTTCAGTGATTGTTAATGTGTGCCACTAAAGACAGACATTTAAAAAATATATAGTTAAAAAATGAATTAGCACAAGTGACAACAGGAAATAAGTATCTCCTCGTTTTTTTTTTTTTAATAAGACATTAAAAATAGAACAATTGCAGAAGAAAACTAATGAAGTCAGCAAACACTTGAGCAAAGCAAACTAAATATCCAAATGGGAGATTCACAAAGCAAGGTTGGTTCCTCAGAAATTATTTGAATGATTCTTTTGGTCCTACATGTTTGTCTACTCATTTTGATCATAAGAAAACGTAAACCGTACCTTCTTTTTGAACAAGATGGTTTCATGTTTCATTTAGGCACATACATAAATCCATCAGACACATAGAACCAACATGAAGTAAATCACAAGCAATTAACAATGGATACGTTTCTTGATTGGACAGAGGCGAACACAAAGATAATTACAGTGCTTTCATTACGACAGTGAGACAATAAAACTCAGCTTCATATCAAGCATGTGAAGCTTTCATCGGTCATTTAAATAATTCTGTTCTGTGGTACTTCAAATTAAGGATAAATAAAGTTTGTGCTAGATGTAATCAAACCGGAATATAATACCGTCTTTCAAGTTGTCGTTTTCTGTCCAATAATTATGAAGATTACGTTAGACCCTGATGATACGTATAATAAATGACATATTTTACATTGGAACTAGTAATCCTTCCATAAACGAGGAGTTCTCTAATCTCAAGGATTCAACAGAGTAATCAGCCACTCCCATCCTCGTAAATATATTAGCCAATATAATTTGTATCGTAAAGAATTATCGTGAAAATGATAGCTCTAAAGTGGTATTTTATTCCAAAGCTAAGAAGCCTATGGAATATGTGTTTGAAACAAATGATATGCAATCTGTGTTTATTATAGTAAGACAAGATAAAAATCAAAACAAAACCAATGAAAATAAACATTTAATTAGGTTGCAATACCAGTGTGATTACGAGGTTGCTGAGTAAATATATGAAAGTGTGTCTATGGTATCCGCTATCTTTATTCCTGACAACAACGTAATGCATCTCTATTCAATGTATTTTTAAATATCATGTGATTGTATAATACAATTAAGTCGACTCATTACGATTTTCAGTTTCGTTAAACACATAATTTGTGTACATTTCTAACTTCTGACATTTTATTACGGATTTTTAATACCCCTGCCTATGGACACCACTTCAAAAGTCACATAATTCCTGTATTTTGTACACCCATTAACTCATCTTTAACTAGTTTCGGTGTTTGTGATCATCTATAACACTAAACATATTTTCCAGTCACTTGTGTAGTAAAAATGAATATTTTATTTTATACCCTTGTCAACTTTGTGTCTTTAAATGAGAAAGGACAATTTTTATTTGGTCATTTAAAAGAGTGTACGTGCATCTACCACTATAAAGCCACAATATAAACTTTGATTAGTTTGATTATCTTGCTCTTTAAAGTCGCTCGTTATCATTTTCATTGACTGTAATTGCTGTAAATAAAATATTCTTTTGAAGTTTCATCTATTTCCATTTTTAGTGTATTGTTTAGCATTCGTGCACAAAGCATGACGTTGACCCTGTTGTATCATATTCTCCACCTGCTTTGTTTCAGTTGTTATAATACTCATAATTTGCTTTAACATATCTCTCATGATAATTGAGCTTCATTCAATCATGATAATTCCTCTTCTAACTCCTAATTCAATGATCCTTAACGAGAAATGGATACTTCTCAGATTTCTTCACAACGATGCATGCTAAAGAGAATTAAAGCTCTTTAAATGTGTATTCCTTTTCGTACAAGTAGGTGAATGTTTTCAGTGGTGAGGACTTTGCCACAGTATTTATACATGAGGTGAACAATTATATCTCTGTTCCTCTCACTAATATGGCTAGTTGATGTGTTTTTATTATGTTTCGTAAGATCACAAGAGAACACATCAGTGCAAAAGGAAACAAAATCTATAAAACAAATTATATATAATTAAAACCAATGGTTTATTGCCTTAGATTTAACGGAATGCAAATAGTTTACTTTATACAAAATAAATGCGCACAAAAACCAAAGTATTAGAATATGGTTAGAACATAATATTTAAAAGCACACATATAAAGAAATAAAGTGCATGGCCCATCAAGCTACTGAAGCGAAACCTTTTGTGTTTCACGAAACTGCAAATATCACAGTCTGTATCATAAAAAAGAACACAAGACTCAAGCAATTAATCAATCAATCTATTGCTCAGTTAACGAACCGACCGACCAGTCATATATACATGCACACAAATACTAATCTTTATTGCAAAAATTTAAAACAAATAGTTTCGATCGCTGTAAAAAGTATATAAGCATTTCAGTGCAAGCAAGTCCAGATCATGGCAATGAAAACTGTTGTCTAGCAAATAAATAAATTAGTAAAATGATTACGGCACATGACAATATAGAACAGTGATCTCTTTTGGTAGATATACAAGCACAAATCAGAGGAATATATGTTAAACAAACCCAATTTCCATTCAAACTACGTCTAATTGAAACACATTCTATTTTCTGATTTAAAATATCCTGACTTCTGTAAGCGCTAGAGAGAACGGCAAATTGTGACACTGCTGAAAGGTATTTTGTTGTAATAGAAACCATGACTACATATCATGGCATTTGTACATGTTTGATACTCATTCGCTATTCTAAGGTAATTAAAACGTAAGAAAGCTTAAGCATTCGATTTGCTTGAGTAATCAGAGGTGATAAACTTTCGCTCCATTCCAATTTTAACATGTACACATGTTAGTTAGAATGTAGTTTGAAAACGAAGATAGATATACACAGATAAATATGACCAATGAATTGAAAATTTTCTCACCAGACTGGAAGTTGTTTCTCAAAATTAGGAAATGTTCAGCAATTACCCTGCTTGCACAAGCTACGTTGTCTTTAAACGACGAGCATCCTAGTGTGAATATATCGTGAAATTTAAAGACTAATTGATGCTACCTCAAAATATATGTTCATACATGCAGCATGAAAAACGGTCTAGCGATTTTGTTTCATTAATTGACATTATATTTTCCTGAGTGAGCAATCCTTGCTAATGTAGGTAATTAAGTGCATACCCAAATAATAAAACATAAAAGAACTAAAGACTGAACACAACGATCGTTGCGTACAATTTTCACTGATCTACTGCAGAAATAAATTCAACGTACTTAATTGACAGAAAAGTGTTCACGTGAAACTGTTCGCTAACCTCACTTTTAAAAACGCCATATGTACTACCAATGCAGCAGATTATTCTGGTCTTATCGTTGTTATGGTGACAGTAGCATCTCCTCCTTCCTGGCAGACAAACCTTTCGCGAATTTCATCAGGACACAGCTCGGTTACCCTAATGGATCCAAAGAAAATAATGGTAAGGCATGTATTCACCAGAAATATATAACAAAGATGCAACACTGCATTTTATGTCATTCTGTTTCACTGTAGAGGCTTAAACTCTCAAGCAGGATCAAATAATTCCCATCTGTTCTTTAAAAAAAGAAAACAAAAACAAAATAGTTCAATTAATTGCTTACCAACGCATCTTCGAAATAGCAAATTAGCAGACTAATATATATCTTTATATCTTTGCAAGGATAAAAGATCCCCGGATATCTTTCAGGATACCAAAAATATAGGTATTATCTATTGCCTTAAGTACTATTCACCTATTGAAAGATCCTGACGTCTTCTAGTGCTAGAGTTTTGTTTTTCTCTTTGCACTAGAAGACATCAGGCTCTGTCCATTGGATGTGTTTAGGTTACGTCATTTATGGGTATTAAAGTTGCAAAATAATATTTTAAAAAATTATAATCAGATTCTTACATCTTATAAGATCGGTCAATGATCAAGCTTTTCTACATATTTCATCGAAAAAATCAGAGACAAGCAGAAGCGATTTCAACCTTAACTGGTCAGTGGTCACAACGTTTTAATATAAGGATTTACACTTCTGACCAACGAGATAGTTTGTTAACATCAAGCCTCAAAAGAAAGGCCCAAATTTTAAAGCAGTGTGATGGTAGAGAGGGGAAAGTCGTTAAGAACGCATAGTCAAACTCGGCAAGGACAACACCCATGTACAGTAAAAATTGCTGATAATTCGAATTTGCTTGAAATCATGTTGCATCGAATACAAAAGTTAATTTGCATCATTCCAGATATTGAAAAGTAGAAACTTTAATAGAAGATATAGTTGAAATGAAATCAAACGCTAGTGTTCTAAAGCCGTTACAATTCACTGTTCTAAGTCCGTGAATGTAGCGTTGTAGCAAATTTGGTTCAGATCAAACAAAAATGATTACTTGAGTATTCACGAGC